>JAQFVV010012568.1:308201-448206 GCA_028023455.1 Epiperipatus broadwayi
TCTCGAGCATGATCGAGATCCTTTTGCTTAGGATTTGAATCTTGTTAAATGAGCATACTATTTTGACCGGTACAATATATAGGGGAATCCAAATGTACATTGCAAAAACAATATAATGATCATAAGACATTATATAAACATGTACAGAAAGAAAATATATCTTCAGTAAATATGAATACTCCATCAATTATATTTGATCGTAAAAAAACATGTAATTATGGTTTTAAATTTAATAATAGAGATATAAAAATTATTCAAATTGAAAGGTGTAGTGAAAAACGTAAAATTAAAGAGGCAATGATGATATCTAGGAATAGAGGTGGTTTAATGAATAAACAATCAGCTAATATAAAGACAACAGAATTGTGGGAAATTTGAATAGATTGAATGATGGGTAATGTAAGTTTTTATTTTTTTGTATGTTTGTATTAACAGTTGATAAAGATTGTCAGTGAAACAATTGAAAGTACTTCTGGTAAAGAATATATTATTTAATTTTGAATGCTGTGTTAAATATATTTGTTTGAATTATTAATATATATATATATATATTACTGTAGATTTCTTTGTATCTTCACTTATTAAAGTATAATCATACTACATCTTTCATTTTTTAAAAATTGTTAAAATAACTGTCTTTTATCAAATTATAGTTTATATTTATATTAAATAATTTATCTTCTTTGTTATAGCTTTCTGGGCTGTGAATTTCATCTTTTTGATTAAAAAACACACAAAAATTATTTTTATGATTTAAAAAAATTATCAAATTTATATTTTACTGATAAGTGTTTGGGACTGCTTCATCACTAGTCAATAGTGGCTCCAAGGGCCAGCTTATTAGTTCAAATTCTTAAGCATGCTATTTCTCAGACAAGCAATATTTTGTTACTGAAAGACTTTAAATGGCTCCAAGTTTAAATGAATATACATTAGAAAGTTAGGCAATCATGTATTTATTTTTCATAATGCATATTATATAGACTGACTAGCACTATGGTATAATCTTGCATATGTAACTGATTAATTTTACTGTCACAGACAATATAGATTTCATAAATCCAAGACTGGTATCTTAAATATTCTGCCCATCACCTTCCTTTTTTTTTCTAAAAAAAAAAATTAATAATTTTAAATTAATTCTTTGTTTAGTTCATCACTATTTAATTTAATAGTTAGTATTTATTTAAAATAAGTTTAAAAAAACATTTCTTATCTTAAAATCTTAATTAAAAAGATTAACATTTGCATTTGGAATGTAGATTAATTGTCTTACTAGTATGAATTATGCTTTTTATCATTTTCTATTCTCATGATTCTTGGATGAACAACAACAAAGTACAAATAAATTCTCACTTATCTAATTAATTTAATTAATTTTCATTCCTTATACACACAAAAAAAATTTCAGCTTTTTCTAGTAACAGAAAAAAAAATTAAAAAAAAAGAAAACAATTATTATGCTGACTAAATTTTAATTTTTACTTGATATTTTTGAACTAAATGTTGGTCCATTACTACATGCACATACACTAATGTGAATAATCAATACCTAGATTTTCATCTTATTTTTTACTTTGTGGTCTAAACTTTGTAATATTTTTTATTGTTGCCATTTTTCCCATGAAAACTGAACAATTTATAATGCAGGATGACTCTATATTCAGAGTTAAGTTCAGCCATTATAACATATATATTGTAACACTATGAAAAATAGAGGTTTAATCCAGGGAGAATCTGGGGTTACAAAGTCTCATACTCACATTGCCATTTGTAACAGTACACCACATTAGGACTGATTTATGAAAAAATTGGAAACCACCATTATTCCCAAATAAACAAACTATAAAATTAAATATGAAAGAAATGAGCATAAGAGAACAGCACAGAATTATTTATAAATCATTTAGCATCATGATTGATCAACAATAAATATAAAGCAACAATCAATCTTCTGGTTGGATTTGAAAGTGATCCACTATAGACTAGGCTAATTATTTAGCCACTGCCAAACCCTGGAATGCAAACAATAATTATCTGGATACACATACTTAGCTGCTGCTCCATCAAAATATTGCTGAGATACTAAAATTATCCTGATGATTATCAATATTCTGGCCACTTAGTGCCATTAAGGTACTGGCCAACGATAAACTTAATTTCTAAAAAAATAAAGTGAAATGTAGTGCATGGACTTTAAAGCATATCCCTTTACACCAACCAAAATCATCTGGATGTCCATATCATTAAGCATAAACCCCCAGTACATATACTTAACTGTTATGCATAAATCTAGCTCAGGAAGCAAGAACTCTATAAACTATTACTATGAGCAAAAAATAAATAATTACCTAAAGCAGCTTATTACAAATCACTTTAAATAATTCTTAGATTTACCCTAATATAAGTAAATATTTTTATTGTGAACTTTATGACAATCCTAGAACACTAAACTGTCATGAAATAGAGTCACATGCACTGCAATTTGTGAAACAGAAGTCAGATAAAATAAAAAAATATGAATAAAAATATTTTTAAAACAATTGTTTAATAACTAACAGATTAACAATAAACAAATAAAATTACATGGTAGTTTTATTTCATCAAAAAATATATATTTATAAAAATTATAATCAATCAGTTGATTTCTATTCATAAATTAACTTTTAATTCATTAAGTTATTTCTTTAAAATAACTAAGAGTTGGAAAAACAACATTTTCAAAATCTAAAATAACAATCTTTGATTTAGCTTAATTAACCTTCTGTTAAGTTTTAGGAGGGAAAATAAATGAAAAGAGAAAAAAATGTTTTAAAAAAAAGATTTAAATTTACAAAAAAATTAATTTTCTAAAAACTCTTTCATAATTTTGAAGAGAAATTGACTGGATTTAAAAAAATATATATTTCACAATTTAAAAATATTAACTTAATGAAAATATTTAAAATTATCAACAAAAAAACAAAAACAACAAAAACCAACAAAAGAAAATCTTTTTTTTATTATAAATAAAAATTTAGTGTGCACACACAAAAAATACATTTATCCATGGTTTTAATTTCTGTGGAGTCCTTCTTTTCAGTTATAATTTTCAGGTTTTTTCCAATTACATTTCTTCTTGATGGCTTCTAAACATGTACATGGTTAATTTATTTATTTTTTTTGGTTTGCAGCATTTCCAGGTTAAAAAATAGCAAATTGTATCCTACTCAATATTCCAACTCTTCAACCATCCATCCAATTAAAAATCTGACGATGGAATGCTCAAAGGCAACCCTGAGGCTGAGATTTTTGTCACACCCATGTTGATCTAAGGTCAATCTGACTCCTCATGTACAGGACATTAACCATTTAATACATATACAAAGGATGGGCAGACATCTCTACTATGTAATAACTGAAACACACAGGCTTTTTATATACCTGTGTCTATATATGTAATATATAGGGTATATGAGCACAAACTTCCACACGACCCACCACTTTCCTCACTATCTCATAACACTGATACACTTGAACCCATATATGTTGAAAAGATAAATAATCACCAATATACGTATTTCATGCTAAACCAGCAATCATCAGTTAGTTCAGATTACCATCTCCACACATACAGTAATATAAATTTTGTAGATCATGCTGTCTGTTTTAATGAATAAGATTTTACACTGCAAGAAATGTTACAAAAATCATAAAGATGAAGCATAAATTACAGAAGGTGATTGTAATGAATTGAAAGAAATTAAAATACTGATGAAAATAACAAAAATAATAGTCGAAATTAATCATAGAATCACACTAGATTAAAATGTTAAGAAATAATTGAACATTTGCTGGAAATATATCTAAGCTCCTGAAAAGTATGGTTTTTAATAAGTGTGTTCTAAGGAGCTTAACAATTAAGAATTTAAAAGTTTAATAAGCTTAATTGAAAAATTATGAAGATTTATACGAAGAAATTAAAGCAAAATAATCCAATATAGCTAATATCATCAAAATAGAATTGTTCTAAATATGTTTGTGGGGAAAAAAAGTCCTAAATTATAATATCTTACATATAATCGGATGAATATGCACATATATGAGTGTATGGTTTGATCAACATATAATAAAGCTCTAATTAATTGTGTATATATATATAATAAATGTATTTAAACATATAGATAAGTGTATACGAATGTCCATGTATGCACAGCTGCCTACAAATATTAGATAAACAATAAATACAAAAAGCAGAAATATATATTTTATAAGCCAAGTTTTCAGAACAACCTGTTTAATAAAATAAAATTAAAGTAAAATTCCGGACGTTTCGACAAGATAACACTTGTCTCGACTGGGAAATTTTACTTCAATTTTATTTTATCAAACACAGTTGCTTCTGAAAACATAATTTATAAAACATCTATGTCCTGATAAAATATTTATTTCAATATATATATATTATGAAAGCTTTTTAAAGAGGACAGTTGCACATAAGTAAATAAACAGCAATTGCAATTACTCAATATAGGCAAGCAATTAACATGAAATGGTTAATTTTTTGGAAATAAAACTCAGATCATTAATTCCAGAGAAATTATAAAACCAATGAGGTAAAAACTCCAAGTAATGTTCCCTAACATTGTTAGAGAAGAACACCCTTGTCAGTCCCAGAGAGTTTGCCTCTATAAATATAGGAAGCCCAACTATGTAATTATTGTAGGCTATCTCGACCACGTTTTATTTTTGTAAGTCTTAGGGCGGTTTTAATATAACCAGGCATAAGTTATAGTCTGTATTCGTCAATATATGTGTGAGAAAACTATAGTGTATACTAATTAATATATTGAGTTAGAGATTGGACCCTTCTCATGTACATGAATATAGCAGATATTATTATTATTATTATTATTATTATTATTATTATTATTATTATTATTATTATTATTATTATTATTATTATTATTATTAAATTAATTCATGGCTGCTTCCAATAATATGTACTATTTATACATTAAAATATGTTTGATTATTCATATTATATCTCACAAATTTCCTTATCCAGTAATAGTTATTTTCAAATTTGATGCTTGTCCAGCCTATAAACTGCTGTCAAAGAATTGTTAGGCCCCAATTCTCACTTCTGATAAGTTTATGCTTGGACATAATATAAACTGCATCCCAAAAAATAATCAAAAACTTAGTAGAAGATTATTGGTAAGAGTAATAGAGAAGATAATAAAATTGCTGGATTAATGCCGAGAAAGAAAAGCTATGGATTAGAGAAAATGGATTAAACTGGAAAATATTTTTATTAATCCATGTATCTTAATGGTTAATAATGATGATGATGATTCAACCATTTTAAATGACAATAATTTATTTTAATAAAAAAAAAAAATTGTTTGGAAACAAATAATATCCATATACATACAATTTATTATCGAGATAAATGTATTTATGTGGATATACGACTATATGTTTTCTAATATGAATATTGAAATTTAAGAAATTGATAAATTTTCTGAAAAACGAAGAACGACTCTCAAATTTTATTACCGACAAAGTGCTTTGATTGTTTCGACGAAGCTATTACAGGCTGCAAATTTATGATTGCAAATATTTAAAAAAAAAAATGTAACATTGAAAGTTAAAAAAAAAAAAAATTAGAAAATTACGCACAATTTTCTAATCTCGAATCTATCAATCGGTTCCCATTTGTTAGCGAGCGGGTGCTCATTAGATTTCAGTGCAGAGAAATAGTGCCGCGGTAGAGCAGAAAGAAGCCGGCACTCCGCTGTTGATGCTTTTGCATACTTGAATAGAAATAACGTTTTTAGTTTGTCTCAAAAAGAAAAGTATGGAAAAAAAATTAATGATGGTAAATGAGTGACCTGTAAAGTCCATATTCACCGATATGGATGGAGCTTCAGTTTCAACAGAAGAGACAGAAAGACTGAAAAATTAAATCGTTGGAAAGCAATATAATTTGATGTGATTAAAAGATTTTTTTTCTTTCCTGAATAACTGGGACAGAATACGTCAAAATCTAAACACGAAACTAAATCGCCCTCCCCATTAAAAATAGCTATTCTTTTTGTTTAACATTTTTTTAAATTTCCGTTGATCTTTTTATTTATTTTTTTTTTTAAAAAAATAAAAGAATGACTATCGACTGTTTTCATTCAAACAGATTTTACCGCCTTCATTTTAAAAGTTAGAAACTTTTAAAACTGTAATAGAAAATGCCATACATGGAACTTTAAAATGTGAATTGAAATTAATAACTATAATATAAATTGAATTAATCTTCATAATTATTAATAATAAAGTCGGAATTTAACTTTTTGAATTAAAGTGATTGTTATTGCTTAGTTTAGGCCAAAATACTAAGGAAATGTTTCTATGAGTTTATATCTGGGAAGGGTTAACCCGAGGATCAGAAAGTTTCATTTTTTAAAAAGTTCTATGTCATAATCTCTTTCGCTTCACGACAGGATGAATATCTACGATGTTTAATCCACTCTTTCTGATCCATAACTTATCTTTTTCAGAATTCTACAGCAAACTTTTCTTATCTCATCCATCCATCTCTCATGTGGTCTTTTTTTAGGTCTTTTGCAATTTCTTACGCTATAGATTTACTAATATATATATATAAAATTAATAATTAGATAAATATTACTATGAACAGATACTTTTTTAATATTCAGATGAAACTTGTCATTACCTCTAGATGTTTTTTAATCATTTTTGTCACTAAAACTTTCTTTACTTCTTTTTTGAGAGCAAATATTTATTATCACTATTTTTTATATTATCCTATTTTTCATCAATATTTCTTCTGAAAAATCCTAAATAAAAATCGTTTCCATTCTATAAACGTAACGAATTTAATTTTTTTCTCTTTTTTAAATTTTATCAGTTAAAATCCTTTTTTCTCCATCATATAAATATATTATTTTTCCCAATCTCAATTTTATTCATCTTTATTCATCTTCTAAATTTAAAATCTATTTTTTAAATATAATTTCAAATCTTCGCTTAAATTTAACTAATATATATTTGTATTTATACCATATTTATATTGTATTTAATACATGTGATTGTCTTAGATTGTTAAATAATTTTTAAATTTGTCTCAGAATTAAATGTATCTTTTAGAAAAATATTACAGAATTTATATGGCATAACAACCTCTTTTTGAAATTAATATAATTTGTATTATCTTGGATTGGAATAAGATTGAATTAACACTCCTACATTTTGACTATATTTTTTAATACTGTAGTCTTTATCAAGGAACAAACTAAAAAATACTTAAAAAGTAATAAATATAAATACAAATATTCCACAATTTGTATTTGTTATATGTTTTTGGATTATTGTGGAATATTTATATTTATATTTATTGTTTTGTATGTATGTTTTTTTGTTTGTTTTTTTAGTTTGTTCCTTAATAAAGACTATAAAAAAATATAATCAAAATGTTGGAGTGATAAAAGGTGTTTGCTAAAATACTATTTTGGTAATTCAGTGCTTAAAAAGGGTATTAAAAATAAAGATTATTTATTGGGGGGGGGGGGTGAAGAATTAGGATAAATGTTACAGATATAAAAGTTGTAAAATTAGAAGAGTGAAAGAAATAAAGACAGAAGAAATAAAAGCATTTAAAGATAGTTCACTGGTTTGATTTATTAAATTTATCTTTCATCAAAACATTTGATGATAATAATGAAATTGGGAATCGATTTTGCTTAATATTATTTTTGTGAAAAAATCCCATGCGTCTTATACACTTATGTTTTAGATTCAAATCTTAATCAAATATGGCTTTAAAAAGTTGTAGGTTCAAATCTCTTAGGGTGCTGATCCATAGTTCATCCAGATAAACATCTAATAGTGAGATATCTAAATGTTCTTAGAAAATAATAATAGAAAACTATTCAAACTCTCATTACCTAAAAAATGGTAAGAGGGATGCATAATTCTTTTTCCATACTGTTTCTCTATAAGAGACTGCTGAAAAATATTTTTTGCAGTGAGCTATTTAAAGATGGAGTTAACTATATATGTAAAATTATAGAAAAAACTAGCCTTCATACATGTCTTGCATAACCCTGTCCAGCCTATTCTTTAAGTAAACCAACTTTTATTGACTGAGCTTATATTAGGACTTGAACCTATTATGAGCCTGATTTTTAAATGGCCAAATTATTTACATATGTTCAGTTTATCTATCACAGGGAAAAAAAAAGTTTCTTATTGTTAATATTTGTGACACTGAATTTTTAAAACTTTTATTAATGGGAGTGCATGTCAATTATATAGCACATTTATAAAGGCTAGTTCCTTCAACAATATTATATATAATATCCAATATTATTAATTATTACATATATTCAAACTAAGATTCAGTGTGAAGGTAGTTAAAAATGAAAAACTCTTTTCCCTGCAATATATAAAACTGAACTTGTGCAAGTAATTTGTCAATTTAAAAAACAGGCTCATGAAACGTTCAATCTCTATTTTAGGCATGGTCAATAAAAGTTTGATATATATAAAGAATAGGCTCTAGAAACAGTTGGACCACCTATGCTCTTAAAATGTTTATTGATGGAGAGGGTGGTGCACATCAATTCTACAGTGCATGTATGAAGGCTACTTTCCTTCCACAATATATATATATATATATATATATATATATATATATATATATATATATATATATATATATATATATATATATATATATATATACAAAATATTAATATATAACAAACAACCAAAGGAAATACATATAAAAACAAAAAATAAAGACTTATAAATCCAATAAATAATATAATATTTCAACCAGAGGACTGGTTTTCATCAGAAAGAAAAAAAAAACACAGTAAAATGGCGATAATCAAAAATTACAGACCTCTGGTTGAAATATTATATTATTTATTGGATTTATAAGTCTTTATTTTTTTGTTTATATATATATAAACATTAATATATAAAAAACTAACCAAAGGAAATACATATAAAAACAAAAAAAGACTTATAAATCCAAGAAATGATATGATATTTCAACCAGAGGACTGGTTTTCATCAGAAAGAAAAATACTGTGTATTTTTTTTTCTGATGAAAACCAGTCCTCTGGTTGAAATATTATATTATTTCTTGGATTTATAAGTCTTTTTTTGTTTATATATATATATAGTGACCATTTGAATGGGCACAAGGGTTTAAAATACTTTGTATCTGCATTAAATAGTTATATTATATTTTTAAAAAAATGAAATAGCCTTGGAATTTTAATTTTTTTTTTGCTGGAGATTGCTTAGAGCTTAAATATGGGTTGCTTATGCAGTTTACTGATCACTTTATAAGTATTTATTAGTATTATTGTGGTTAATGAGGTATTTAATGTAAGGAGGGGGGTTGTTTATTAATGGAATTGATACATCTTGTTGGAAAGATGCAAAGTTATCCTGTGTTAGTATAATATTATTTGAATGGTTTCAAATATCCTTTATTCATTAATTCTTATTCTTTTGTCAACAGTTAATAGCAGTTTCAATTATATTTAGTTAAGATGGTTCAATATTTAGGTTGTAGTACATGTGTATGTATGTATGATTCTGCATTATGTTTCATTTCATTTTCATCTTTAATAACAGCAAACAATAGTACATTCACAATAAAAACATTTAAATTACAGTAGTTAACTTAAATAATTAACAAATATATATTTCTTTCCAATGATTAATAGATAGTTAAATCAATGAATTATTTTATAAATTGAATAAATTATTAATCATTTTTATTTGATAGTTAATTAATATTCATTTTTCTTTCAAGTTTGTAAAAGCTATTTATTTTGTTATTTGTATTTTTTTTTCTTGTCTTCGTTTAGTTTTAAAAAATCAAAGTAATTTTTTTTTTGAAAAGATTTGTTTTTGCATATGTAATTAGTTAGTTAGCAAGATGCATGGGAGTAACCTTGGGAAAGGCAAATGAACTTTGCTAAAGGGAGTTTTTAACAAAGATCTCGAGTAGAAAATTGGCTCTTTGTAATGTAATTGTAACCAGTAAACAGTGCTTCATGTATTGTAAAAATTAAAGCCAGTTGCTGAAGTCAAATTGACTTTGAAAAGACTTTAGAGTAAAACTTCCAAAGGAGCTTAAGAACTTTATTAAGGAAAAAGTTAATTAAAAATGCAATTCTAAGGTTTTAAAAAAGGTGCGTCGGTTTGATTTACTCTCTTCGATTTAAACATTTCTGCATTAATCTCTCTATAACTATTACTCTTTTAAAAATGTGTATTAATAACATCCAGTCTACATTATTTTACTTAATTGCCATTTTAAATAAGAATGGTTTACATAAATGTTATTGTTGTATCATTAAGCAACGTGTTCTTTTTGATATATATGGAAAACGCATGCAGAACTATACTACAGAATATATTCTAATTTCTCGCTATTTTTCACATTGTGTTTTTGTGAAGATTTTACATAGACTTAAGGATATGTCTATTTTGATAGATGATACTATGTTTAAGTTCATCATAAGAAGATAACTGTATTCATTTATTTGATATTTCTGGAACTAATACGTTTTTTTTAAATTGAGGAAATAAAATGTAAGCTACTTCTGTTTAAATTGAATAGAAGGACAGAAATGCGGGTAATTTTTGTGCTCTTCAATAAGGACAGAATATAAAACAAAGCATTATTAATTATGGAATTACTAAGGACAATTTAAAGTGTTAAATGCTATTCAGAAAATACTAAGGATAATTGCGTATTTAGTCCAGAACTACAACAGAGAATATGGTATATTTTCAGTATAATAAAGGAGAAATTAACTGCTTGGGTGTGATTTGGTACCTCAAATAGATATGTTATGAACACTGAAAGGTGCTGGGCATATTTAAGTTATGCTTATATTTTTTTAAGTATACTGCAGAAGTGCATTTTAGTTTAAATTCAGTTTGGAATGTGTCCCATATTGTTTCGTAAACCTGGAACCAAGCTTTGCAAGTGGACTTTCATTTTAAGTTATAAACTAATAACCTTTGTGTCTTTATTTTTTTTTATTGCTTGTCATAATTAATGTATATGATAGGTAGATAGGCTTTATTTATTATTATGTTATTTATAATTTGGGTATGTTGACCATCAAGAACGTTTCTGAAGCGTATTTAAATGCTGGAAAAAATTGATTGTGTTTAAATAGGTCTTATTGTTTTCCTATGAAGGTGAAAGAAATATTTTTTTAAAATATATTATTAGAAAGATTTACATTTATTTTGTATACTTTATTATCTCAAAGTGAAAATTTTGTTCTTTGTTTAAATCAAAGAACTTATAATAGAAATAGTTTGTTAGATATGAAAAAGTTCATTTAGAACCGTTAAATTTTAAAAAGTAACCTAAAGTTTATTAAATTAAAAGTTATGTTTTAATGCAATATTTAATTATCATGTTACCTGCTTAGTGTGTAATTTAGAGTTAATATTATATATACTTTTTATTCCTGCGGGTGTGTGTTTGTTTTGCACAATTATATTTGTTTGATAGAATTCAGTTTGTGAATATTTTATGCATAAATTTCATACACTGTCGTATTCTACTGAGTTGAATAGATTGATATATTATCTGTATGTATTTATCTGCCAGCGTGTATTTATGATGTTCGATATTTAGATAAGCTATGAGAATAGAAAGAAATTTGATTGCGTTATAATGTCTGCAGGAATAAAAGATCTTGCTTATTTAGTATATGTTAATAATTTTCCATGAATAGAGCCTAGTTTATTTTATATGTGTATGATTAATGATATTTTTTTGAAGTGATGTTCTTAGGGCCCTGGTGATGAGGAATTAAATCCCCACCAATAATGTATTTAGAAGTAAATGAGTTATTGTTGAAATATGATTAAATGATGTTTAGGAAGTTATGTGACGTTTTCCTTGGATTCTTGATAATGAATTATTGTAGAAGTGTTCGGTAAGAGTTATCTGCTCCTCATGTAGATTCCCCTTATAACGTATAGTATATATAATCATAAAAATATAGCTTTGTGTTAATTAATATGTGGCTAGATAAATTGTTAGATTAACTCTTGATGTAGTATTAGTGTCATATTTTTATTGATGAATTACGACATTGTTCGAAATAAAATAATTGTATGATATTTTCTTAATGAATGGAGAGTTTATAGAAAAGATTGTTTTACATTATTGCTGCTTGAACGTGCACACACACGCGTAATATAAATAATATCGCGTATATAAACTAATAGAATTATTGAAATTAAAATGAGAAATAAATGCTTTTGAAATATACTACATTCATTTAATAGAAGTATAAAGTATTAAGATTAAAACGGGAAATAAATATTTTAAAATACAGTGTATTTATTTAAATAATGTTACAAATCATCAAATCATCAGTATAAACATGATTTTGTGCTATAAATAAAAGGTATACGTAATTGAAAGTGATTATTAGTCAATTAGAGAAAGTTGCTTTGCTGAAAGCCAAATATAAGTAGTTTGATTTATTTGGTTAATCAAGAGTAACATCCTCTCAAAAGTATTTTTTTGTGCTAATAATATAGCATGTTATTTATTTATTGTCATATAGATGAAACATGTAGGCAAAGCCTGTGTTCGAAGTCAGGATATTTAAACTTTGTTATTAATTTGCTTTGATAGTAGGGATAATCCCAAACTGATGCTAAAAATAAAAAAATTTTATTTGATAATCTAAATATATGTAAAACAAATAGTCCATTTGTAAATATTATGTTAAACCAAGTTTATTTGTTATAATAAATGATTTGTTTAGCTATTTAAAATCTTAAGAACTGTGTCTTCAGTTATTCTTGTGTACATTCGTATTTCCATTTCCACAACTCCACATTTCATAAATCTATTATAAAACAGATATATTATTTTAGAGTTATAATATTAAATTTGCTAGTGTCTGACAATATTGTATTTCTTAATCCAAACATTATAAAGAGTATTTGCCGCTTGATAAACGTATTAGAAAGGTTGCCAGGTCAGTATATTTGTGAGATGATGATATGAGATTAAAATACCCTATCTCTGTCATTATCTTATTATTGAAACACAGTAAAATATTTAGTCAATTTGTTTCATTATATTTTATCATACTTTATAATTATAACTTATGGGCCAATGTAGTTTATTTAATTCAACTGTGTTTGTTAAATTCCCTGAGATCTTATTGTTTATTTCTTGATTGGCATTAAAGTAGATGTTTAGATTATAATATGCCAAGTCATAGAATTGTTAAGAGTATAATTATAGCAAGCTGATATATGTTATACTTGGATGAAGGAAGAAATTAAGTTTAAAGTATATTTTTAATAGACTATACTAAGTAAACATTATGATTCTTTATCATACAATTAATTAACAAAGGAATTTACATTATATTGAATATTTTATAATATTTCTTCTTTTATTCATTTATTATCATATATCTTATGAACTGCCAATAGCCTCCCACTGAGCTGAGCTGAACATAAACTCAAATATAGAGTCTCAGTAATAATTTTATTATATCTTTTGTTATATTGTTCTATTCATTAATAGAACTGGCGCCTGGGCATTTCGCTCATGTAATGTATATGAGTGGTGTTGGGAGTGTAGGTTAATATATATATATATATATATATATATATATATATATATATATATATATATATATATATATATATATATATATATATATATATTAAATTGCTATATTATTAATTACTACATATGTATATGCTGAGATTGCAGAAAAAAATTTGATAACAGAAAGAAGGCACTTTGATTCCTCTTTGATGCTTTAAAGGAACTGAACAAGACAAATTCCCAATACTCATTTCATATCTTATTGTCTTATTGTCATTATAACTGTTACTACTATTTGATTATTTCTATAGTATACAAATATGGATGGGCTGTTCAATCAATATGCATTAGCTGGCATGATGAGGTTATTGGCTTTTTAATCTCTGAGCTTGAAATCAAGAACACCATGATCTTTTTTCTCATTTGCCTTATAATTCTTAACTCAAAAGCCAAGTTTTCTTGAAGGAAGAATGAGTGAACTTTTTTAAAAATAAATATTTAACAATCATGATAGAAAAAACTTAATCATGGCTTTATTCCCAGGAGGTTGCCAAGTTGGTTCAAGGTGGAAGATACTGAGAATTTCCTGATTACAGGCCCAGACTGACATTTTCTGCTGATCTTTTATTTAAGTACTTACAATTTTGGATCACTTTCAAGTGAAAGAAGATTGCCAGAATTGGAAGAATTGTTGAGTATTGAATAGGACAGTGTGGACTTTATGAAGTTATAAAAAAAGATGAACAGCCAAGTGATTTTAAATCTTGGATATAACATTGTGGATATTGATGGTATATCAGACAAAGTGGCAAAATTAATTATTCATTTTAATAGAAGAAGATATCAAATGCAAGTAATTCAGGTTTATGCCCAAACAAATTTTCATTGTAAGGAAGAAGCAGAAGATTTTTATATGGATGCACAAAAGGCTTTTCATCAGATCAAACAATATTTTAAAATTGTTATGGGAGACTTTATTCCTAGGATTGATAAATGATTGAAAGATGGAATTGTCATGGTAAATTTGGTTATGCTGTTAGAAATGAGAAAGAGTACAAACTTGTAGAGTTAACAGAAAAAGATTAACTTTATATTATAAATTTTTTCTATGAAAAAATTGCTAAATGGAAATGGACATGAAAACATCCAATTGAAAGTTAGGCAGAATTGGATAATATTTTGACTAACAGAAAAAATGTATGTCAAGATAGTGGTGTTCTTAATAAATTCAACACAGAAAGTGATCATCCATGTATGATATATAATATACAGTGTTAATGAAAAACTGGAGAAATAAAAATTTATTAAGAAAAATTATATTCACAATTGATATTCCCAACTTTATTCCAATGAATTTAAATTAGAACTTGCAAATCGATTTAAAATATTAGCAGATTTTGAAGATAGTTCACGTTTCAATGAAATCGATATTGCAACAAAAGTAATTGGTACAAAAATTCACAATTTGAGCAATGCATTTTCCATTGTTACAAGACAATATATGATGAAAAGACGGAATATAAAAATATATACAAATGGGTCATTAAGAAAAATAGAATGTCTAGTGTTTTGTAAAATGATAGGAAAAGACTTAGTACCCATATAAAAAAATATAATTGTGAATTAATAAAGAAAGCTATAGAAGAGAATAAAAATCTGCAACAGAAAAAAAAATGATACTATTACCAAAAAAAGATATAATATCATGAAATGTATGAAAGAGTTCTATACTACATTTTCTGAATTTCCCAGCCTAGCTCCAGATATTGATGCAATTATAATCGATATATTAAAAAAAAACAGGTGAAGAAGTACAAAACATGTTATCAAAGTTATATACCAAATATCTAAATGATAAAATTTATAATGATGATTGGCAGAATGTAATCGTAATATGATAGAGAAGATATTAGAAATTACGAAAATATATCTTTTGTCAGTTCTATACAAATTTTTTACCAAGCTAATCCCAAATCATCTACCATCAAAAGAACAAGCTAGATTTAAAAGTGATTTTAGTGCAATAGATTATATACAAGTATTAAGAAAAGTTATAGAAAGAAACAATTAATACAAGTGGCCTTATATTTTAAATTCGTAGATTATGAAAAGGCATTTGATTCTATAACCTTATGCATTTCTATAGTGATTAAATCATTAGATCATCAAGTTATAAACCCAGGATATTATTACTATTTTCAAGAGTATTTATTAATATGTAACAACAATAGTTATATTACATAACGGTATTCAGAATATTAATTTTGAGGAGGGTATATAATCGGGTAACTCCGTATCTTCAAAACTTTCAGCAGCAGTTTTACAAGAAGTATTTTGTGGATTAAAATGGAAAACTAAGATAATAAAAGTAAATAGAGATTGTTTAATCATCCAAATTTTGTAGATGATGATTTTTTTTTTTCAAATAATGCTTCAGAGTTTTAGGAAATGTTACAAAAGTTATTCAAATAAAAGTAAGAAAATAGGACTTTAAGATAAATGCTTAAAAACTACATGAAAAAAATAAAGATTGATATTTATAAATTAGAAGAAATTAACAACTACAAATACCTTGTTCATATTATCAATATAGCTGGAAACATAATGGATGAAATTAATAAATGTCTATGGATCTGAGATTTGGACATTTAACAGAAGAGCAATATGGAGACTTCAGACTATTCAATAAAGTATAAAGTGGTGCATGTTAGGAGTATCAAGAAGTAATAAAAAATATTTAGATGAGAAAAAACAAGTATTACTGACATTATTGAAAGAACTAAGAGACTTAAGTGAAACTGGTTGGACATCTTGCTAGAATAATTGATAATAGATAAATAATTGAAATTTTAAACTGAATACCAAGAGATTACAAAAGCTAGAAAGAGACCACATGCAAGATGGATGGATGCAATAAGGAAGTTTGCTAGTGTGATGTGGGAAAGAAAGGTAAGAAATTGAAGAAATTGAACACTTAGAGAGACCTTTCTCCTGCAGTACAGTGATAATTGACAAAATGATGATGATATATGAAACCATCAATGCTAATGGCCAACTGATTAGCAAATGTAAATCACATTACCACAATGCTCTTACTTAAATAAACTATAGTACAATTAAGTAGTAAAATGATTCCATATTAGCTTAATTTAATGCTGTTTTATAGACAGATTGCTAATATTCTATTAGTTTATTAAACGTGAGGTCTATGCTGATGTCATTCATATATATATGCTGATGTCATTCACACACACACACACATAATACACACACACACACACATATATATATATAATGCAAACATTGTATAGTTTTCCATAAATCTTCAGCTGTGGTGTATGTGATATACTTTAAGTTGTTTTTTTTATTTAGTGTAAAGTCAGACAAATATGTCTTGATCATGTAGTTCAATTTCAAATAACAAATTGTTGTTAATTGATTACATTATAACTAAATGACTTATCTAGCTCAAATACAAAAAACAATTCCCATTATAATTCGTTATATATATATATATAGTAAGGGTAGCTTATAATCCTATCAAAACCAGCCTTTATTTATCCACACCACCAAACCAGAACACAAGCTTAACTAATAGGTAGTTGAATATGCACTATCCTTTCTTTCATATATATATATATATATATGTGTGTGTGTGTGTGCGCGCGTGTGTGTGACAAATGTTTGCTTTATTAAATATCAAGTTAAACAAATGGCACAATTAACTAATTTCTCTTATTTAATAAAAAATAAAAGCCCAGTTAAAAAAATCATTTATATATATATATATACCAACAATAAATTAATTACCAATGTGTTGTGTGTCACGAATTGAGACATAGACTTAGTAAACATAGTGATGACCTAATGTCAAGCCAATCACTAAACAACCAAGTGTGGAAAATAAAATTACGTATGTGAAAAATAAAATTAGAATTCTGTTACATAATTTTATTTTTTAACTGCAACCAACATAATATGCACAACAATAGGCACCACGGCAATGTCAAACAAAATGGAAAGGCTAGGAAACTAAGCATAATATAAAAGAAAACCCAGTTCATTTCAGTTGTAATGCATTAACTATAAAAAGCCAACATCCTAATACCAAATATTTAAATGCAAAAGAAGATGGATGACTTGTTCAAATATTCTGAATTATCCATATAAGTTTCTTATCAAGTTTGTGCAGTTTAATAAAATAACTGAATTGATTTTAAATTGATATTCAAGAAACTGCATTATTATTCAAACAAAGATAAAGAAGGAATAGAACATCACTAACATTTAAATAAAATGATGAAGTAACTTTTTATTATCTGTTATAAAGTGCTATGCAATGTATTCGGGCTAAATTAACAGTGTCATAGGACTGAGTGCTACTGTCCTGACTCTGGAAACAATGATTTAATCTACTTATCTGTATAATGCCTAAACATCCTACACTAAATGTCTACATGGATCGGGAAGGAGAGCAACTACAGAAAATGGATGTAATATTATTTCAACCATGTTGCTGAGAAATTTCAGTGAGTGATGAATAACTTACCAGAGGAGAGTGATCTGAAGAAAGATAGACTGTATCCATAAAAGACATTATTGTTAAACTCATGGACATTAACCAAGATGACTTAATGAAAGTTTTGATTTTATTATGTATATTTTTTTATTATATATGTTTGTAAAATTTTAGTTTTATACTATTTCCACATGTGGAAGCATAGGTGTCTACAAGTTGGGAGAGTCCATTATAAATGAAATCAACAAAATGAAGGGAGGGAGGAATTATTAAGTTAGATAAAAAAATTTATGTTAAATAAAGTTTAGATCAGCTTTCCCTCTGTAGCAACTTGACATTAATCATTATCATGATATGGGATAAGGTAAGACCTTTAAGATTATTCCATATTAAGCAAATACACTTATTACATGACAGAGTTCGTGTTATTTGTTTGTTGTTAACTAATAATTGTTTATGTTTATTTTTTCAGTATAAATGACTTATCTTCCAGTATGGATGTTCTTTTCTATCAATTGTAAGAAATCATTCATAGATAGTGAGTCACCAAAGAAGATGGAACATTGCTAATTTGAATTGGATAATGAGGCTACTACAGATATACCTGTATAATATTATAAATTAGCTAATTAACTTTAAAGTCAATTTAATAATTTTTTTATTTGCTTTGTAAATAATTAGAATCATGTTATGCATTGCTACCATGGGTAAGGGTTTGGAGTCATAAATATATTTATTTGTTGATATGGTAGAAATCCATTCTTGACACACACAATTATATTGTTTTATCATGTTAAAAAGTTTTAAATTCTTTTTGTTTTGCCATTTAATAAATGTTATTAACTTTATTTACATTAAACTGGTCTCTAGTTTATCAAAATCATTTATGCATTTATTTATCAACTGATAACCGAGTATATATGTGCACATATACCTTACTCTTATATAATAACACAGTAATATGCTTGGATGAATCTTCAAATTAATTGGAATCTATATAAAGATGTGACAGAATGCTATCTAGTGTTAATTCACCCCTAAAGAGAGCCAAAGACAGATTTCTCCCTGAGTTTGAATACTGAGGCATAATGGAGCCCAAAAGAGGGTGAGGTATAGGTGACCTAGCCCAAATTGTATCTAAATTTAATGTGTAAACACAGAGCTAGCCCATTGGAGATAGATACAATCATAGTCTAGTTACTTCATTGCATCATTGACAGCATACTAGATGAAGATGCTAGTTCTGACCATAGTGAAATATGTTCCCTCTCTATTGTGGTAAAACCCTTGGCCCATTACAATATATATATATATATATATATATATATATATATATATGTAATGGGCCATGTGTAATATATATATATATATATTACACAGTCTCTGAACTAATGAAAGGAGACATGGACATATTTGTTCATGGTTTTAGATTCCTTGTTTCATTTTCTTACTATGGTTATTTTAGCATATTTCCATAAATAGTGTCTTGTTATGTTCACTTTATCATAATAGTAGAATGATAAACTCAAGGACTTTAAGGTTTCTGTCATTGAGTTTTAATTGAGGAAAGTAAAAATTATAAATAAAAATAATCTTAGTTTAAAATTTAAAATAAATTTGTTACATTAAACCTATTGCTTTGATGTTTCAATGGTATTTAATTTTCTAAATAACTGATTATAATATATATATATTAACCAAAAGACTGTTTCTTATGAAGCTCCTTGTAGACATCTGACGTCACTCTAACTCTGCCAGTTCTTATCCTAAAATATTCGTTTTACAAGTATTGAATAGATTTTTAAAAGTTCTGTAAGATGGTGACCTCTTCCGATTTATTTTACAAGTAAAAAATTAAAAAAAACGCATTTAAACCTAAACAAAGAAAGAACATGAGTTTGATTGGTTCTTAGCATGCTCTCAGCCGAAAAAGACTTTCTGATTGGCTGGAAAGAACAAAGAAACCGCCTGATCAAAGAAAATAAAGAAAAACGCTGAGATTTTCATTTCGAATATAATTTTAAAGAATATTAAGTATATATTCAGTAATTACAAATGATTTTCAGAGAGAATAATAAAAAAACAAAATTATTTTCGAAAAATATTGAAGATTTTAGTAAAAATATTAAAAAAATATTTAAAAGAAATATTTACTTTTCTATAACGTAAAAGTCGACCTTTTTGTTTATATTACAGCTTTTATGTTGCCGAAATTGAATATTTTAGAATAAATAAATAGCAATTTATTTTTGAAAGAACTTTCGTTCTCTTCATAACCTGAAAAATTAGTAATATACTTTTTATAAACGTATCTGAGTTGAATTTAATATTATAGGCAAATATGTTTTAACAATAGGCTTTGTCTTCAGTTTGTGAGTTGGCCAATTAAAAGATTTGATTTTTACCTCATACAACCAATAATATAATTAGCGGTTAAAAGGTTAATAGCAACTTTTTACTTTATATGCCTTAACAGGATTACATATATGTGTGTATGTGCATGCATCGTACGTATTTAATATATTTATATTATATATATATATATATATAAAGAGAGATTTAAAAATCATAAAAAATCTTATAAATTAATTCTTATTAAACATAAAATATTTTAACAGCTCTTCTTTCAAATATTAAATGATTCCTTCCATATAAAAACACTAAAACCGTTGTTAAATGATCGGCAAACTGAAGTCAAAAACAAGCATAATTAGAAGAAGATATTTTAGATTAATATATATATATATGGGTTATTTAAAAATTTGCTTTTAAGATTACATAATTTATGACAAATAAGAGTAGTAATTTTAAAAAAATAATAGTTTGATATCAATCAGGCAATAAACATATTTATATGTTTAATACTTTCAAAAATATTAACAAGTTTTGTCTTTATAAATGATAAATGCATTCAACGATTTGGATAGAAAATATAAACATTTGTTGTTTTTTTTTTTAAAAAATAGTGTTAATAAATTATGATAAAAGTTAGAATTGTCAACAAAAAAAAAAAAGAAAATTCATAGTTTTATAAAAATTATTAACACTTCATTTCATATTCAAAAAAATACAAATAATTATTGTCCTTGTAAAGATTTAAACAAATTGTAAAGATGAGAATGAATAAATAAAAAAATAAACATAATAATTGTGTTATATTATTATATGAATTATCATGGTAACTATAATGTAGTGAGGTTATTATCTTTTCCACATCACAGTAAAATAACAAAGATAGTTGTGAATTTTCAAATAAACCAAGATGGCAGCCCATATTTTTGATTAATCTACAGTTTCATCTTTACATTTTATTTTTTATTACTGTTATTTAAAAAAAAAAGAAATCATTGTGGAAAAATAATTATAATATATATCAGTGGCATGCAATCATATTTTGACCATTGATGCACACTTTTTGGGAGGGCAAGATCCTATACCTTTGGAAATAGCTCTCTGCCTCGTGTCCTGTGACAGGAAGGTCCAAATTTTTATCATTATGACATTTACCAAAAAACGACTGACAAAAATACACTGAATTGAACCAAAGTACAACAATGTTAAGAATATTTTATTGTTTCCCACTTGATAACATAAGTAAAAAAAATTAAAATAAAGCTTTTTAATGAAATTTATCGAAAATTATTCCTTTTTTTTTTTTAAATTTAATAATTGATTTATTGATTTTGTTTTAATTTAACAACTAACACATCTTCAATATATTATAAGCCACAAAACTGTATATTTATCAAAAATAGAGGCTATCATCTTGGTTTTTACTTGAAAACTCACAAGTAACTATCCAAAGATTTTCTACCAATGCTTAATCTTTATTTTTATAGTACTAATTTTTTTGGTCATTTATTAAAACCTTTTCATTAATAATTGTCTAGCCATATTTATATGGTTATAAGCTTTGAGTAACTGTGATATGATGGCTGTGAGATCTGATGTAAAATGCTCCTCAATTGATATCAGAAGTTTATAGATAGATAGATAGATAGATAGATAGATAGATAGATAGATAGATAGATAGATAGATAGATAGATAGATAGATAGATAGATAGATAGATAGATAGATAGATAGATAGATAGATAGATAGATAGATAGATAGATAGATAGATAGATAGATAGATAGATAGATAGATAGATAGATAGATAGATAGATAGATAGATAGATAGATAGATAGATAGATAGATAGATAGATAGATAGATAGATAGATAGATAGATAGATAGATAGATAGATAGATAGATAGATAGATAGATAGATAGATAGATAGATAGATAGATAGATAGATAGATAGATAGATAGATAGATAGATAGATAGATAGATAGATAGATAGATAGATAGATAGATAGATAGATAGATAGATAAATAGATAGATAGATAGATAGATAGATAGATAGATAGATAGATAGATAGATAGATAGATAGATAGATAGATAGATAGATAGATAGATAGATAGATAGATAGATAGATAGATAGATAGATAGATAGATAGATAGATAGATAGATAGATAGATAGATAGATAGATAGATAGATAGATAGATAGATAGATAGATAGATAGATAGATAGATAGATAGATAGATAGATAGATAGATAGATAGATAGATAGATAGATAGATAGATAGATAGATAGATAGATAGATAGATAGATAGATAGATAGATAGATAGATAGATAGATAGATAGATAGATAGATAGATAGAAACTCTGCTAGCTAATACCAGTTTAGTTTGAGAGGTCTTTATGAAGGCTGTAAACAATAAAAAATATATATAATATCTGTATTTCTGAAATTAAAACTGTTGAATAAGTTAGGAAACGATTCATTATTTGGTAGAAGCTTTTTACTACATGTATATAGATATTCAGAAAGAATTTTTCTGTTAAAAATTTAGCCATAAAACATCAAAAAATTATGCAAATGCTCAATATTCATAAATATAAGACAACTTTTTTATCACTGTCCGTTTAGTTTTTTGACATTTATTCTGTAACTAAAACCAACTACATAAGTATTGATCAATTTTGGATGTTAACTAGATTATCGAATGTTAACCATTTAAGATAATCCTGGGTTCTTGATAAGAGCAATACTTTCTACTTACTCTATGTCAGGATTGTATTAAAAATAACATTTCTCTGTATTTACTTATCTGCTACAAATTTGAGTAATTTATAGACATTAGCTGAGTAAGTCTGATGAAACTTTATTTAGTATCAATAAATAAACTATTAATTCAGTACTCTGCAAGTATTTGTTTGAACAGAAAATCTCAACTTTTTTTAAAAAAATTAATTATAATAATTAGTAAAAATATAAAAATAAAAACAATCGACAAAAATAAAAATAAGGTAACTATACTAAAAATTTTGTTGTAATAAAGTAAAATAAACCTTTATGCCTCTAAAGTAATTTTAGGAGTAAATTGTTATAACTAATTACTTCCAGAAACTAATCGGAGTATAATTATAGTAGCTCTACTAGCTAAAGTTCTTTGATTACTCTGGAATAGAATGAAAAGAACTGCTCATGAATGAAATTACTAAAAAGAGTGTGCATTGATGACATCAGTCCATCAAAATGTATCATAAGGATAAAAGTGTAAGAACAAAGATTTTCATTTAATAAAACATTTTATTATAATTTTTAATAATACTTTTAGGATTTTTTTTAATATATTATATACAAAACATTCATAAACTCACAATTATAGAAAATAACTGTTAAACCCAGTGTTACTCTAAATAAGGTCTTGCTCATCTGTTGATTATATCTTTTACTCTATATTAAAAACTGTACTGAGTTCAGCATCATAATCCTCACATGGAGAGTTAGTGTGTACATATGATAACCGGTTCTATGCGGAAATGCGTGAACCAAAGTAACTTGCAATGCATATATGTTTTACTTTCACTTAAAATCAAAGATAATAGTATTTTATATTTTAATAATGTATAAAATTTGAAATAAATAAATTTCTCAGGTTTATTTCAGCAAATGTGTGGTACTATTTTTAATAAATTTTAAGTAAATATTTTCTAATATAATGTTTCTTACTAAATGTACTAATTAATTATAAATTAAATTGTGTTTAGCTAAGGCTAGCAATTTTAAAAATAATGTTCACTAATGATTTATCTCAGGGCTTTGAATCAATTATAATCATTTACATAAAATAAGAAAAATAGATGTACTTACTAAAGTTTATTCATTAACTTAGGTTACGATAATATAAAAGGGAATTTTATGTACATCATTTATCCTATATCTTTGTATTTCAGATTGCAACAGTAACAATAATGATATATCCGATCGGAATAGATTTATGTGTAACCTAATATCTTAAGTATGACTTTTATTTTTTAAATATGCAGGTGAGGATGTTTTTTTTTAATAATGACCAAATAAAAGTGGTAAAAATTAACAATTGCTTTATTATACAACATAAAATACTTTATAAACAAATAATAACAAACGCAATTAATTATATAAAAAAAAATTAAATAAAGGATCTAATAAATATTAATATTTGTTCTCTTAAGACTAATCTAAGTTGGGATATGAAGGTATATAATCATACAGTATTGCAAAGACACTAACATCTCAGTCGGAGTAGGTTGCATATTATTTAAATAAATCCTCAATTTAAATATTTTACCTGTCCCTAATTAATTTCAATAATTAATCTACTCGCTTAATAACACTGGAGAAGCTTTTCACCCTTTAATTAAAAAGAACAAGTGAAATTATTGCTTAGTACTCCTAAATGATATTTAAAACATAGCGCTTATTTATTGCTTCTCAAGATCCTTTACAGAATTCGTTTGAAGGCTTATTCTTTAAGAATAATAGTTACTAACAAAAAATATAACTCTTACTATTAGCATGCCTTATTGCATTACTGTAGTATTTTAAAAATTAATACTAACATATAGGCGTGATGCATAAAATATTTTTTATAGATCTAATTATCTAACTAAGAATGATTAACTTCTTATAAATTTGAGGTTGAAACTTAAGAACGCATAAAGCATTTAATAAATTCAATATAACAAATTTTATATAAGTTTAAAAGATAGCTACATTAATACAACCTAATCCTAATGTAAATAATATTTAATCATACCCAATATCATAAATAATAAAATTAATACAATTGTTATCTGGAGAACATGCATGTTGGGAGTAACAAGAAGAGATCGAAAACGCAATATATGGGTAAGAGAATAAACAGGTGTTACTGACCCCATTGAAAAAATTAAGACTGAAATGGAGTTGGGCTGAACATATTACTAGAAGAGATTATAATAGATAGACAAGTAAAATCTTAAACTGGATTCCAAGAAATTGTAAAAGATCCTGAAAGAGACTACATATGAGATGGATGGATGAAATAAGAAAGTGTGCAGGGGTGATGTGAAGAAGAGAAGCTAAAAGTCAGAAAAGTGGATTGAACTTGGAGAGACCTTCATCCTGCAGTGGATTGATGATGTTTGATGATGGTGATTATTATACTACTAATAATAATAACTAACTAAATAAGAAGCAATTATAATTCGGCCGTTAGAACGATTAAAATTTATCCCAAACAAATATTTATATTTGTATAATATTCAAATGTTTTCATAATTGTAATAATATTCCAATGTTTTCTGTAATTCAGTAATACACGAAAACATTTTAATAAAAGCATCAACGATGTTATTAATTAAGCACAATTAAATTTCTTTTGTAATTTAATCCTTATTGGAACGTAATATAAAGATGAATAAAATTCCATTAAGCACATTTATTAATCCAATGTGAGTTATATTTAACACATTAATCCATTTTGTTGATAAATTTGACTTTTATAATATAAAATATTTATAATCCATAAGAGATATTAAAATATTTGGCATTTATAATTCATTATCCATTTCTTCAAGAACTGGAGGTAAGTCGTAATTTATTATACAAAGCAATTTAATCCGTTTGATGAAAGGCATGATAACTTTATATCCATAGAATTAGCATTCAGCACTTCTTACGTTGAAAGTATTTTATTAATTCATTAGTTTATATATATTTAATCCTTGTTGCTAAAATAATTCAGATCATTTATATTATATATGTGACCAAGAAAATAGGCTATAATTCATAAACATATTAATTCCATTGATTTTAATTAAAATTTAGCAATTTATTAAGCTACAATTGAGTTGAAATTATTACTTGAAGTTTTTCTTTCATTCGTTCACACTTTTTAAAATGAAGAGGACAATTGTTTCACCATTATTTTAAGCAGATATATCTGACATGACTAAAGTTGTTAGATGTAAATTTAATAAAGATATCATCTATTTTACCATTACTTTAAAATGAAAGACCAGCGATTTAATTGAAGTTGTTAAACATACCTATGAGTCAATTTATCAAGTTTCCATTATCATTTAACTGCAATAAATGAAATTTTCTTCAAATAATAATCAGTGATAGTTTCTTGTTTATTGTTGCTGTTTATTCTTTTCTCAATCTGATGAGAAATAGATATTTTTGCCAAGCTAAGGCAAAATGCCTAGACTAAATTAATCTAAATAACCATGATGATGAAGACAAACAAAATGATTATTTTAAAGTTTTACTTTGCATAAGTATTGAATGCATTAAAATTTTGTAAAGACTGTCTGGTTTATCTAAGCACTTGTATTTATATGCTTTGATCAGCTGATGTCTGGATTATACCAAACTTGCGTTATGCACTAGTGTTTCCTAATTTTTCAAGGAAAATTTGAAAGAACTGTCAAAATTACTAAAATGCAGATTATAGACACTGGCGAGTTTGAATTTAATATAGAAATTTTTATTGAGAGCCAGTAAAAATGAAGTGAAAAAAATACTAATAATAATTTTAAACTTTCCAATTGCTTCATTTTGTTTTTAGTTCAAATAATTTTACAATCATTTATTTAAAACAAATTACCCATTAAATCTAAAAGTACACAGATATTTTAGATTTACTTTAAATTGACCTTTTTTAATTCAAATTATCTTTTTAAACTTAACAAACTAAATCAATTTTGTTAAATCTAAACACAAACTTTCATGCATGCACACAAAATATAAGAATTGTTTGTTCTATTTCTTAAGTAAAATGTAATCTTAAATGTAATTATTTTATTTTAGAATATTCTGTGTTGTAATATCAGATTTATTATTTTATTCTGTATTTCTTTATAAAATATTTATTTTATGTGTGTGTGTGTGTGTGTGTGTACCTCTATTTGTTTATACAATTTGATAGCATTTCCCCCTAATAATAATACTGACAAAAATGCAAATATATATATTTTTATATAAGTGTTGATTAGAAAATCTATTTGTAAAGACATTTTTAAATCCTTTATAAAATTATATTTTCTCTTAAGCATTAATCTGAGAGATTTTTGGAATTGATATTGATTATATTATAAACTATTTAACCCATGATGATGATGAATAAACTTAGTTAACCATAAAAATAAAGCCAATAAAATTTTTAGTTTTTTAGACATAATATATAGGGTATATGAGCTCAGACTTTCACATGCCCCACCACTCTCCACACTATCTCATAACACTGATACACTTAAATACATATATGTTGAAAAGATAAATAATCACCAATACACGTATTTCATGCTAAACCAGCAATCATCAGTTGGTCCAGATTACCATCTTCATACATATATGCTATAAGTGCTCAGATATATATTAAGATAGCCAAACCTCATACTTTAATGTATAATAGACAATTTGCAGTAGTAAATGTAAGATTACTATATACATATATTAGCTAAATAGCTGATGTTTCAGCACAATATCAAATATTTTCCTGAAAATTCTTTTTCAAATCATAAGAATGTGTTTGATGAGATTTAAAAAAAAAAAATTTTCCTTTGTTATTTTCTTCTCATTCTCAAATTCTATTGGTTGAGAAATTAAAAAAAATATTTTATCCTCCAGTAGCTTTTTCCAAATATTGTTAATTTTCTTCAATTCATACTTTTCGTTTATGCTCTTAGGCCTTTCAAAAATATCTATAGTGTCTATCAGAAATCTCTGGTTATATTGTTCAATTTTTGCCAGAATATGTGTTTTATTAAAGTTGATATCATAGTTTGTTAATTTAATGGGTGAATAAATGATGGATAAATATTTGGAAAAAGCTATTGAAGAATAAAATATTTTTTAAAACTTCTCAACCAATAGAATTTGAGAATGAAAATAAAATAACAAAGGAAAAAAATTATGATTTTAAATCTCAGCAGACATTTTTATGATTTGAAAAAGAAGAAGCTTTGAGGAAAGTACTTGTTATTGTGCTAAAACATCAGCTATTTAGCTATTATATTTTTACTACACAGAAGCTCCTGGAAATAATATTATGAATTCATCATGTATCCATGAGAATACTAAAATTAATATATATATATATTGTAATGGTACGGATTCCCTCCAGGAAATCCAACAATAATCAGATTTAGGGTCCTCATATCTCAATCCAAAATTGAAAGCTATTTTAAACAGGATATTTAATCTATCTATACAGACATAGCCTAAATTATTTCATCCAATCTTCACCTTTGTTGATTGTTCCATTATGCTCAGAAGGGTTATCATCAATGTACTACAATCATAATAATAATTAATATAATCTATGGAATTTTGAAAATAACCTCAATCAGATATCAGGAATTGAAATTAATGTGGCATGTATGTATGGCTGTGCATACTCAATATTATTTTAATTCGAAAAATAAATAAATAATTCAAACAAATCAGAGAATCCCATTGAGATTAGAATAAAATTTAACAGGTTTAACTGCATTTCAGAAAACAAGAAAAAATATTATTATATGTGGTTGCATACATTTCTACTAATTATGACATCAAATAAAATAATATCTTCCCATGTCCCCTTAGTAGATATATATATATATATATATATATATATATATATATATATATATATATATATATATATATATATATATATATATATATATATATATATATATATATTACAACACGAACACATTTTAATAATTTAGAAAATAATAAATACAATTTTATAATTCTAAAAATTATAATTATATTAACTATTTTATTTTAACAACATATGTATATATCAATGATAATTTATATTATAAAATCCTTGTGAGGGAATTTCAATTTATAAATACCCTTTTTATGTATGGTCATAATTATGAAGTAAAGACCTTTCATTTAAGAATGTTAATTGTACATGCAAGAATAATAAATAAATATTATCAAGTTATTGAGTTAGTAATAAACAAACTCTATTCTGTCATGAATAAGTTTAATATAAAAGATAAAATCTTATCTTCATATTGAATTTGTTTTAAATTTATTTCAGTCAATGTCACTTTTAAGAAAAAAAAATGGGAAAACCAAAATTTTATTAAGTAAAATTAAATGTTTAAAATGATCTTTCCATTCCTCTTCATCTAATAATTTTCTTGAATGGAGTATTCCAATGTAAACAGGTCTTGGTAACAAAGGAAATAACTTTTAGATATCAAAGGCATATAGCACACAAATATTATAAGATGTAGTAAGTTTGATGGAATTGCTCTATTCCTTTTCATGATGAGATTCAGAATGTTCCTTAAGGATAAAGTTCTATGTTCTTCAGTCATCAACCATTGAAGAGGCAATCAGAATATTTTGTTATTTAGGATCCCTTCTATTGTGTGAAGTTGACATCTTCTTCTCCATGCTATTTCACTACCAATTGAAATTTTATTCAAAATTATATAAATGCAATATGCATATAATTTATGCATTTAGTAGGAATATGAAATTATATTAGTTTCAGTTAAAACAATAGCATTTCATTCTATGACAAGTGTTATTTACCCATGATGCATTCTTGTTATTTTATCTTCTTAAAATATTTAATTTAATATATGAATGTTTTTTGACTAAATTTGTCTTTTTAGAATACTGGTTTAAAATGATTTTACAAGTTTCTTTAATTAATAAATAGAAAATAGATACAATTTCATTCTGGAATTATGATTAATAATAATTAAGAGTAATTTATTTACTCTTTTTATTGAGTGAGATTAAAGTTCTTTATACTGAAAATTTTATATCAATAAAAAAGTTTGTTCAAACTACAGATTCATCTTTTAATATGTTCTGATTTCAAACACAGCAAAATGATTAAGCATAGTATTTAGTACATTGACAAAAGATAGCATTAATTTTTAAATTATTTGATCCAGTTTTTAAAATCAAATCGACTTTCAGTAACATGCATTGAATCTATATGCTTATCATGATTTCATATTCTATTATTAATTATTATAATTAATAATTGGATTTTAAAAATTCATTTTCTTTGTGTTTAGTTGCTAGGATGTGATAATGACCTAAGGTTGTTTCCATGTTTACATCCTGGTTAATAAAAATAATTAGTTTAAACAATTATTTTAGATAAATGTATTAAAAAATCATATTGTTTTACTTTTATTAAAACAAGTATTTATTTAATATATACATAGTATAAAAAATATGATGTATCTATTAATCATGTATACATAATCTGTATATGAGAAGTTTACATATTCTAACAATATGTATATATTGCAAAGAAATCAAGGTATGTATCACATGATCTAATTTAACAAGCTTGTATTACAAATATCATCTAATGTGCTTACCAATACCTCTTAACAAGCTTTTCAGAATATCTCCAACCCAGACCAGTTTCTGCTTCTGGCTTCCTCATTGACGTGCTAAATGCCAGGTCAAGCCCAGCACTTTATATAATCATAAACTATTAAGTAGAAAGTCTGAAATTTTTAGACATCCATATGTCTTCAAATATAGCTATCTAACTTAAATAGCCATATGGGACTGAACTAAGTTCAGATACACCATACATTAATAACTTTAGCAATATAAAATTTCCAAAGCCTTAATAGCAAAAAATATAATTGCAAAGAAATCAAGTCATATATCACATGACCAAATTTAAGAGCTATTGGCAAGTTCATGAAATAAGATTTGTAATATAAACTTGTTAAATTAGGTCATGTGATATATGACTTGATTTCACTGCAATTGTATTTTTTGCTATTAAGGCTTTGGCATTTTTATGTTGCTAAAGCTAATAATATATGGTGTATATGAACTTATCTCAGACCCATATGGCTATTTAAGTTAGATAACTGGATTTGAAGACATATGGATGTCTGAAAATTTCAGATTTTCTAGTTAATAGTTAACCATTAGATAAAGTGCTGGATTTGACCTAGTATTTTAAATCTAATGCTTGAATATTCTAGCACCTCATTGAGGAAGTCAGAAGCAGAAATCAGTCTGGGATTGGGGATATTCTGAAAAACTTGTTAAGAGCTATTGGCAAGTTCATTAGATTATATATATATATATATTGTGACCTTTTATTTAGATCCCTGTAGTTAATAATTTCAAAATTTTAAATGATAATATATTTGGCATTAAATTTTTTAATGAGTGTTTTTCAATAGAGATTGTTTTGAATGCACTGAGAAATTTGCTTGAGTAGAGATAAGATTTCAAACCCAGTCTAGGCTCTGACTAGACTAAAATAATAATTTAAAAGTATTATTATTATTTGGTAGATAAATACATTGCTATTTTATTAGTTTTGAATAGCAATTGAAAAAAATAAATAATTAAATCAAATTGTTAAAATGTTGTAAAATAAATCAAGTATTATAGTGAATTACTTAAGCATATTTTTTAGTACTAAACATAAAGCTGTCTTAAGTAATAATGGATAGTTATTAAAAATGAAGCCAGGGGGGTAATACTAATTATGCATACCAAAATGATTGGCCAATTCACTCCCAGATTGCAGTATAATAAAAGCTACATATGTTTTAACAAAGCTGTAGGGGTGTGGACTAATTAAAAAAACAAGGACTAAGTAACTACAGAATTCCAGTCTGATCTAAAATAAGAAAAAAAAAACTAAATATCAGAAAATTCTGAAATTTAACCCTTAAACTGCTAATTATATTATTGGTTGTATGAGGTAAAAATCAAATCTTTTAATTGGCCAACTCACAAACTGAAGACAAAGCCTATTGTTAAAACATATTCACCTATAATATTAAATTCAACTCAGATACGTTTATAAAAAGTATATTACTAATTTTTCAGGTTATGAAAGAGAACAAAAGTTCTTTCAAAAATAAATTGCTATTTATTTATTATAAAATATATTCAATTTCGGCAAATATAAAGCGAATGTCTAAACAAAAAAGTGCTGACGCAAAATCTTTTTCTCAATTTTACGATATGGAAAAGTAAAGATTTCTTTTTGCTAAATCTTAAATATTTTTACTAAAATCTTCAATATTTTTCGAAAATAATTTTGTTTTTTTGGTATATTTTTTAAAAAACTAGTTTAATTTCTCAAATTATATTTTTTTAATACTTAAATTGCATTCGAAATGAAAATCTCAGTGTTTTTCTTTATTTTCTTTGATCAGGCGGTTTCTTTGTTCTTTCCAGCCAATCAGAATGTCTTTTTCAGCTGAGAGCCGGCTGACAGTGAATCACCGACAAGGTTCTTTCTTTGTTTAGTTTAAAATGCGGTTTTTTTGATTTTTTACTTGTAAAATAATTCGGAAGAGGGCACCATCTTACAGAACTTTTAAAAACCTAATCAATAACTGTCAAACGAATATTCTAGCATTAGAACTAGCAGAGTTAGAGTGACATCAGATATCGATGAGAGGCCTCGTAAGAGGCGGGAAAGGGTTAATTGAAGGAAAGTATAATATCTTGTTATCTATAGATGTCTGAATAGAAAATCTAAAACCTTGTAGTCATTAAAACACCATTCTTCTATTGATTGATAGTTCTAAGAAGTTATACAGAAGAAGGAATGGAAACCTTAGGCATCCTAACTATTTCTCCTAAATCTTATTTTTAACCCAGGAAAATCCAAGAGGAAGTAAGCATTTTCTTTTATTGTATTTATACATGTAAATTTTTATCTTTAAACATAACGCATGAATTATTTATTCATAAACTAAGAAGTTGATAGTGTTTGAATTTCGTGCCTTCTTATTATATAGCAGAATGATGTTATGTGCTTGTAAATTAAAATATCAAGAAAATAATAATAATAATAATAATAATAATAATAATAATAATAATAATAATAATAATAATAATAATAATAATAATAATAATAATAATAATAATAATAATAATAATAATAATAATAATAATAATAATAATAATAATAATAATAATTGGAGATAATATTAAAAACAAGTGTTATATATGATAGATATAGCAAATAAATTACAAAGTCTTTTTTTTTAATCATCTAACTTTTAATAAAGTAAACATGAAAATATTTGCGATTGTATTCTCTATTGTCTGCTAAATTTGATAAACGGGAACTTATGTAATGAAAAATAATCAATTACCAATTAATTAAAATGCTAAAGATAATTGAATAAATTATTTCTAATATAGAGAATCACATCATTCTTTGCCAATAGGAATGGAATGAAATAAATATTTACATTTAAATTTTTATTGACAAATATACACCGTTATAATAATGTTTACAATATTGGAATATACTCCGACTGCTTAAATATTGCTACACATATATGGATTGCCATGCAGAGAGAAATAAAATTAACAGAGTTTTAAAAGAAAAGGAAATATAAATAAACTAAGTGTAATAAAAATTCCACTAATTTTTCAAGGAAAAATTATCTTGATTTAAACGTAAATAAATGATTCTTGTTATACTTCATTTGAAATGCTTACAGAATAAATCAATAAAGATTTTAATAAGTTTGTTTTGAAGTTTGTTTTGAATTATCTAGAGCAAAGTAGATAATTTTTTTTTAAATCTGCTACAATTGGAAACATGAATGTTAATTGCCTGATTAATTATCGCTACAGAAACAATTAAATAATTTCTGCTTTTGGATAAGTGTTGAATATTGTTCTATTGTACATCCAACAAGATAATGAAATATATATGCTTAATCTGGACTGATTGCTCATCCTAATAACCATTTATATTATTCTAACTCACCAGGATAAATAACTTGGATAAACAGAGTATAAAATTTAATGGATAAAAATGTGCTTTTATTTTTCTTTATCATTGCTGTGTTATTACTTAGGTAATGTGTTACTTGGAAATTTATTTTTAAAACATATGTATTTTACTGTAGCATGAAAGATATATATATATTAAGTTCAAGATATATATATTAAGTTCAGGAAAAAAATGTGTAAAATATATATCTATTTTATGTATGTTTTTTTTTAGTTAAGAGAAAACTGGAGAATATATATATCATTTATTTAGAGAGAGTGATAAAAAAATATTTACTTCTCTCATATTTTAAAACTAATTTTAAGGTATATTAATAAAGAGATAAAAATACAGACATTTTATCAAAAAGATATATATTGGCATGACTGAATTATTTTCTGATATAAAAGAAAATTTGATATAGGCCTTTTTCATTTTTTTGTAATTTTGTATAGAAATGAGCTTGTCCACTTTGAATACAAATGCAGGTTTGATCTTAATTGCTTGAATCCATTGTGCTATCTTTAATAAAAGTATAGTTGTCATCCTAAAATGATTAACGATCATTGGACATAGGTATTTTGGTTTGGCTGTGGATACATTAATGTTTTTACATTATAAAATGGAATGTGTAGATTTTCACTGTTAGTATTGGTATTGTTTTGTCTTGCTATGATATTGTGAATGACTAGTGGCAGTTTTTAGTTAATAGGATGTACCAATTGAATGGCATCCAATATATTAATATTTATATAGAGCATAGGCTGATGGAGTGTCACCTATGGTTAATTTCATGAGAGAAAAGATGGATAGAGTCTGAGTAATAATTAATACTCATTAGTATATATAATCCTAAAAAGAAAGAATATCTATGGTTTGAATTCTAGTCTTTTCATGGTGAGGCAAGGCCCACACACATGCATATACCCATTAAGAGGTAGTAGAATCAACCAGATTATTACACAACTGTCATGTTGTTTTATAAAGTTCCCCATCTTAGTGTTAAATTCCTCATGATAATATAGAGATAGTTTTTTCACCGTGTATTGGTGAAGTATATTAGGTCCAGATCATATGGCAAGTATGAAATAATATTAAATTTAGGAACACTCATCTAGCATAGTGTTTTCTTAATTGAAATAGTGTTTATGATGTTGTGGGATCATCATCAGTTGTTGACAGACCAAACCAAAATCTATTAATTTATGGTAGAAAAATTTAAATGTAAAAGTAAGAGATGCACATTGGCAGAATGGATTCATCTTCATCAAATAATGATGTGACAATAGAATTGTAAGATCAGTTACATATTCAAGGATTGAGCTGTGGACATAGGTAATGCTTAATGAGTTCTAGGTGTATTTGACTTTTAATGTCTGGTCTTAATTTAATGCACTAAACGTATTCTTTTCAAAGTTAAATAAGTTAGTAATTGCACAGAATATGATAATTGCCCTTATCATATTCTGATAAAAGCAAGAGTTTTAGGAGAATGCAATATTTTTAAAAAATTTTCTGAATTCTAAATTTATACTTAGTGCATGTCCTAAAGTTCCAAAAATACTGCTAGTTTTGTAATTTAAGTGCTAATCAACATAAATAAGTTTTAGTATTTTATTCTTAAAAATATGCCAAAGTGTAACAAATGATATTTTGAAGATTATTTTCTAAGCAGATTGTATCATTTGCTGAGTATATGGTCAAGGGGATAATAAGTATTTGTCCCATCCATAAATTATTTTAATAGATTAGTTTTATTTCATGCCATATCTGTGAATTAAAAATTTGTACATAGTGTAAATAAAGTTTGTTGTATTTAAAAATTTATGTAGTTGCATGTAATCTTAATGCTAATTACCACATCTATACACTATTATTGTTATTGCTATCAACCTACCAGAAGATTATAAATTGAAATCATCATCAACCAATATAGTACTATAAACTATATTATGCTATATCATAATAATTTTGGTAAGTCTTGTAATTTATTGGTACATTTAATGCATTATCACACAATAATCAAAATGTTAATAACTTGTAGTACAGATTGTTTTAAACAATATATTAAAAGATAACTATAATATTGATTTGATGGATTTAGTTAAATCCACGGAGCTATCATTCACTGATCTTGATCACATGGTTTATAATTATTTAAGAAAAGGAATTTGTTAAGTTATTGTATTTATTTATTAAAAAGTCATTCCCAGTCATAAATTTTAAAGTTTATGTTAGTTATAAAGTTTATGTGGAACAGCTAAATATAGTTCTTAATTTGAGTTTAGATTGAGAGCTGTTTTGTGCATTATGTTTGGGTAGTGGTAAAATCTCTCTTACTGACCCAAATATATTTTGTATAATAATTTTTAGTGTTTGAACCCTGAGAAGAATTAGTTGTTAAATTTCAAGATAGAATTTAAATTTGTAATGAAATTTATATTTAGTCAATTGTTATAGTTAGACTTGAAATAGATTACTTTCACTGTTTTATGAAAGTCAACTAAGCTTTAAGATGCAAATTATTTTTTTTTTTGGTATAAAATGTATAGTTTGTTTTAACTTCATGATAGATATTCTGGTTGTGTCAAGCTTGAAATCCCTATTTTTATTTAGCTTATCTTTTTACCATTTAATACCATATTAGTTTATAGTTTAAGATTTCAGTCTCCATCATTAACATTTTTTTTTTCAATTTCATCTTGATCCATTCTTTTATTTATTCATTCTCATTTGACATTAATTCATTATTATAATTGATTGATCATACATTAACTTTTATTCTTTTATCATCTCAACCATTCATTAACTCTTATTCTATCATCATCTTAATCATTCATTATTCTTATATATATTCGTTCTTTTCTCTTCACTTTTAGACTCATTTCATTCCACTATTCCATTATTACTTCTTTCCATCATCCATTTAGTCATTTACATCATAATTTACTCATTATTTCATTTATAAGTTTAATTTCATCATCATTCCAGAGATATAATTAGTAGTGGTTTATTAATTGGCTGAATATCAAATTTAACTTATCACCTTTTGTTTGTGTGGATTTCAAAGCTGGTTTGACCAGAAGTTTTTATCTTTATTAGTAACCTTGTGATCTTCTTTAGATCGAAAGTTTCATGCTAGTTTTATTCAATCCAGGAACCATTTCGTTAGTTTTGCATTTTCGTTTCTTCATGCTTATATTCTTGATCGTGTGAGTACGTTAGGTTCCATAAGAAAATTTAATCACTAAAATGTGCGGTATGATTCATTGGTGACCAGCTAGATCAGGAATCTAGGTTACAGATGTGATTATGGCATTTTCCAATGTGGTATAACTATTTAGTAGATGAAGGCTGGCTGTTGCCAGGTTACAGTTGTGATTATGCTGACCAGTGTGGATGGCATGATGATTGACTGTAGCTAGGGTACAGTAGTGATTATGGTGCCTAAAACATGTGATATGATTCATTAATATTTCAGCGGTCTGGGAGAAGGTTACAATATATATATATATATATATAAAATCTATCTCAATTTATAATTTATATTTAAAAAATAAAAGTAGTTAGCAATTATAAATTAAAATTCAGGTTTCACACATTAATTTATATTTTTCTATCACATTTAGATTTCTATTATAGGCAAACTCATACATTGATACTGTGCTTAAAATAAAATTCAATTTTAAATTTAATTTTAAAAGATAAAGAAACTAATTTATTTTAATTAAATAAATTTGTTTTACAAAATTATGTTACATAAACAAAATGTAATTAAATCTAATTAAAGAATCAGATTAATTTGGAAACTTTTTGATAAAATGGTTTGTTAACTTAGTACTAAGGGAAATTCCTCCAAAACTGATTTTTTTTATCAAGCTTTGTTTCATGTTTTAGAAAAGTTTTAAAATGTCAATTCCAGCACATTTTTAGGGATTATGATAACTACTTGTTATCTGTAAACATGTTGTTTACTTATCTAAACAATTTTGTAAGTGTGTGTGATTAGAAATAATTATTGGCTTGGTTAATTATATAATAAAAATATGTTCTGCAAAATTTTGTAACTGTATAAAAAGGACAGATTCAGAAAATAATTTTGTCTTGGTTTTTGTTTCTGTTTCTGTGCACTATCCAGCATGATTTATTGCTGCTAACATAAAGTACAGAATCTCATTAAGCAGTTGAACTGACCAGTATGTGTTATTATAACACTGTGCCAACTAGCTTTACATATATTAATTTGTAGCTAAAACAGAAACATTTTTTAGCAATGAAAGTAAACAAATTTTAAGACAAACTCTATCTGGAAATGTAATTCCCAATTATGAATAATATTTGAAAATCATCAATGGAAAAGATTTCACTAATGAACCACCAAAGAGCTCTTTTTCCCTCATGTCTATGGGAAAATATACATACATAAATGTCATTTTATTTTTATAAAGAAACAATCTCTGCTCAGCCATGTCTTAGACTTAAGATAACTGGTTATTTATTTTATGAATGATTTAATAGCCATTTAAAATTCTAAGATAACACAAGCTAGTGATATTTAAAGGTATCAGTTAATTTATAATATTAATTTATATGATTTTATTTATCTGTTTGATTTATGTTTAATGTTAACTTAGTTTTATACTTAGGTTTATAATATTTAATTTGTTTGAGTGTATTTGATATAATTGTGATATGCTTTTGAATATTTTTCTAAAGGAGTAAATATTGCTGAAAATTTCCTTTATCTTTAACGAAGTTCTTTTAAAATTTTGTTGTGCATACATCTTTAAATATTGGAGATAAAAGAAAAACACTTTTATTTCTTAATTATTTTTTCTTATTCTCCTGAAGTTTGAAATAATAAATATAATTTTAAATAACCAATATTTAGTTTAAATAAATGTCAAATCAATCTTTCTCCAAGAGTTAATTTTTAAAGAATATAAGAAAGACTTAAGTTTTAAATAGATAAATTTAATTTAACAAAAGTTATCTCTCTGAAGCTATTTAAAAAATATTTTAAACAATATATTTCAAAATTAATGGAAGTATAGGTATGCTTTCTAACACTGGTATACCACTATATATATATATATATATATATATATATATATATATATATATATATATATATATATATATATATATATATATATATATATATATATATATATATATATATATCATATATATATATATAGTTTAGTAAGTTAATTTTATTGTGTGTAAAACTTTTAGGTAGTTTGCTATCTTTATTTTGTTTGTTTCACATATGCATCTAAATTCAGGATTAGTATATGTATGTGAGTATTTTATATAGTGATCCTATGTTTATTTTATTTGCCATTTTGAATTCTGTATATGTTTATTTGCCTCCCTGTGATATATATCAATCCTGCTAAAGTACTCATGAATCATTTTATTTTGCTCTGGATTTAGAGACATTTGTTCCTGTCAATTTTATTTTGCTTTGTATCCTAGGTTTGGTAAAAGTTATTTATTGTTTTATTTTTTAATGTAGATTAGAATTAAATGCACATTGTATAAATTAGTTTTATAATTGCCTTTGCAAAGTTAATTTAATCTGCTTTATTATTTTTAAGTTAATAAAAAATAAATGAGCACATCTTTACTCAGCTAACACATGTTTACCAGAATCAGATAAATATATAGCTGCTTTGTGATACTTTTCAGAGATGATACTGAATTATTAATTTAAAGTTTTGTAATTATTAATAATCTAAGGTTGCATGATATTAGATGCTATATATGCCTACATAGAAGGGTCAATTTCAATTTAGTACTTTAATTGCATTATATTGAACTGTTAATAAAATTTGTTTTGTTTGTTATTAGATTAGTTTTAGTGTTTGTTTACTGTTGTTTGTTTTGTCAATTAATGTTTGTAAACAATATCACCTTGAAGCAATTTTAAGTCTCCATTATTAATGATGTATAGATTAGTAGGCATTTATAATTAAGATGCTCATCAATAAACTCTCACATGATATTTTTTGATAAGATATTCTAAGCTATAATCTAATGGTACCTCTAGTTTTGGATTTTGTTGTGTCTACTGTCCATTACAATATATTGTAACCAGTTGGGTTACATAGTACACCAATAATAATATAGTGTGTGTATATATATATATAAAGTAAAGGAAAAGTAGAAATAAACACAGAATAATTTTTTGTAGATATTTTTTTATATTTCCTAAAATAAAATAATAATAAGTAAAGGGTTAAATAACTCTGGGCTTAAAGTAAAATTTCATTATGAAATTAATATTTTAAAAAGGTCTGAATAAATATAAATATTGCATTATTATTAATTATTACTCTGATTTTGAAATTTAAAAACACCCTATTGTATTTTTGAAATTTTAATGAATTAAACAAAATTTTTATCTATTAGAAATCCCCTAAGTAAAAACATGTATATGTTTTCAAAGGTATTAGTGAGATAAAAATAAAAACTCTGTTTTTAATCAAGCTGCTGTTATCACCTTAGATGAGTCTATAAAAGGGCTGATAACAAATTAGCTCCAGTCTGGATAGTGATTTTGAAAAGAACAGTTCTGCTTGCAGTTTTGTAAGAGTTGGTCAGAAGAGTTTTTAATATTTTAAGCAGTGATCAACTAGGCCAACTGCAAAGTTTGGATAATGATTTTGAAGAGAGCAGTATGTTGTTGGCTGTAGCAGAGAGTTGGCAGTCAGTTACCATAAACTGATGTAGCTGAGGGCAAGATAATAGACTGTTTTCTTTAGCAGGAGTTTGAATTCACGTGGAGAAAATGACCCACTTTTTATGCTGAAATCCATAGTCTGAAATCTATCAAACCAAGACAGCTGATTGCCTGGAATAATCCTAGATAGAGCAGCGACCTACTACAAATCAAGATTTTACATGGATTGCATACTTTTACTTGGTGATGACAACAAACATGGATTATATTTTTCTAATGGACCAAAAGAACCAGCTTGCTAAATAAATAATTATATAGATGCTGACTATCTAAAGGCAGAGAAAAACAGATAAAAATATATACAGCTGTGGTGAGTAAAGTTATATATGATAACAAATTTTTTGCCTGGAATAATAATAGATAAAGCAGAGACAAACTACAAATCAAGATTTTACATGGATTGCATACTTTTACTTGATGATGACAACAAACATGGATTATATTTTTCTAATGGACCAAAAGAACCAGCTTGCTAAATAAATAATTATATAGATGCTGACTATCTAAAGGCAAAGAAAAAGATAAAAATATATACAACTGTGGTGTGTAAAGTTATATATGATAACAAACTTTTAAATAATTTCTTTAGTAAAATTACATTTTGAAAGTGATGCATGAATTTGTACTTTTTACATTTATGGTGGGTATATAGTTGAACAGAGCTATCTGGATGCGGTGTGTTCATGATGCTCCAAAGTATAGGCTCAGCACTGTCTAGACCTAGATGTGAAGTCCCAGAGTAGTCCAATGGTGAATATATAGGCCTGGGTCTCATGAATAGACCTCATTTGTACTCCTAAGACTCACAGAGATGAGCAGGGTTGGCTCAATGCCTTTTAATTTTTTTTTCTGGATACTACTCTTTGAGGATGATCTTTCTGGGTACTTAGAAGGGGCAGTGCTTAAAAATGAGATATTTTCTCATGACGTCATGGAGCATTGTGTGTTTGATAGTCCATGCTTGGCTATCTACTTATCATGGCATGGGGAGCTGCTGTTCACGTATTCACTTTTCCTACCTCACCCTGCCTACTTCATCAGCATTAACTTTTTCAGCTTTGTTGGCGTACTTTACGCACTTCAGGTGCTCATTTGATGATATGTTATTTTTTTCTTTGCTGACATAAAAAGTATAATCATGACATCGGAGAAAATATGGCCATTTTTAGCTGTATATGTTAGCTTTTAAATGATCTTTATTTCAAAAAAATCGGTTGAAATTTAGATTTTTGGCGAATTTTTTAATCAACCACAGTATTTAATTTTTTTGTTTTTTTTGGTAATTTTTGTATTTATCATGAAACGATAAAAGACATAAAATGTTTTATGGGCTGGAAGTGAAATTTTCTCCAGTATTAAGGCCTACAACAGACTATCAATTCGTAAGTAAAAAATTTTAATTTTTTTTCAAATTTTTTGAAAAAATATATTTTTTATTAATTTTAGTTTGTAATTAGTGTGTACTAATTTGTAGTTATATATTTATTTATTTATGCTCATATACAATTCATATCTATCGAAAAATTGGTGTGTGTGTAATTATGTATTTGTGCTCATATAGAATTCATATTTATCATAATTTTCTAAAGGTAGTTTGTAATACATTTATTTATGCTCACATAGAATTCATATTTATCAAAAAATTAGTGTGATTTAGTTTGTAATTATATATTTACTCGTATAGAATTCATATCGTAATTAACTTATTAGTATATAATTCATATCGTGATTATCTAAAGTTCTATCTACACTAATCCTCTTATTTTTATAAAAATAATGATTTTCAAAAAGTATACTTTTTGAAAATCATTAATTATGTTTATATAATGTTTTACAAGCAATGGGTTATAAGACTAATAATCAAATGTATACAAACTTTGTATACACAAACATATAATCCAATTCTGAAACTTGTTTATGTTTATGCTTGATCATGCTTTGCTTTTGCTATATGTTTCATAACATTATTTTCAAATCTATAGACTATATGCAAATAAATTATATCTGTAGTACAATAAATATAAAAAGATAGCATCACTTCTGTATATAAAGAATATAAACATCACTTGTGCAGTGCATAAAGAATATAAACATCACTGGTGATCACAAAGAATATAAACGTCACTATTGTACACAAAAAATATAAAATGAAGAGATGAAACTCATTTTATCAGTGGTATAGAAAGTAGTCTACAATTTCTAGTTTTAGACAGACAAGAAGCCAATTGCTATGATGATTTCTTTTGTATCTTTTATTAGGATGAATCTTTTTCTTTATAGACACCTTTGACATTTAGAACATTTGGGGTACAAGATAAAAATGAAGAAGTCATATCCGACTTCTTTTGGAGATTGTGAAGCTGTGGATTATCTCAAGTAAGACATATTATACTTGTTTAAAAAGATAATTTTATAAGGAATAGAAAGAAATTATCACTGAAGATGTATTTTGAATTTTAGTTAATGTTAATTTCCAAATTATGAACAAACAATAAAATAATAATTATTTTAAATGTGAAAATTTCTTTTTTCCTTATTTTTTATATAGTTATCACTATTTATTTTATGCTTATTGTTTTCCTTAATTTTTCTAGATTCTAGCAATGTAATTGTTTTTGCTCTAATATAATTAAAACTGAAGTTATTATGAAAATTGTATCTCAAGCCAGTATTTTAAAAAGTTCAATATGGCAACTTGAAGCAGAAATAGTTAAGTAATCAAGCAGAAAGACATTTTAAAAATATATATATTTTTTGATTCTATAAAATGATATTATCTTTCATTTATTAAAAAAAGAGAAAGAGAGAACTTTTAAATTGAAACTAATTTTAAATTATATCTATATTTTGTTTATACACACATATGTGTGAAATTTATGTTTTCCAAATGGATTATGAAAAAAAAAATTATTATTGTAACTAGTTTAAATAGGTAAAACCCAATGTGCATATATACATGCACCCTCATATATGTAAAATTATAATCATTTTTTTTGTTAGTGAATATTAATTGTATATTATAAATTGCATGTCTGTGCGCACATATATGTAAATCAATGTAACAATTTGAATTTTGCATAGTAATTATGGAAATCACAAATGTAATAATTATTTTATGTTTAATTGAAATGTCTTCATGTATATTATAAAACACACGTCTGTGTACGGATATATATATGCATTATGGAAACTAATTAAGAAATAATGCAATTGATGTAATAACTTTAGTTGTGTATATAATTTTGTATACTTTTCAAAATCAGAGCCTTATCCTATAAGACCTTAAATACCATTTTTTTAATTATCTTTAATTATCTTTAAATACCTTTATTTTTTATTGTTATTAATAAACTTATTTAATTGTTAAAATTGTATTCCATCATCTCTTGTTCACATACAGTAATAGAGCTTTATGTTCTCTGAGCTAGATTGGTGCACAGGATAAATATATGACTGGGGATATGTATTTAGTGCTTTGGGGCATCCAGAGATAATCAATCATCAGCCTGGTTGGTGCAAAAGAGAATACTCTTTAAAGCCCATGAACTATTATCTTTTATTTTAGTTTAGCCTTATTAGGAGTTAAGTTTATAATTGGCCAATACAAGTGGCCTGAGCATTGATGATGATCAGCATGTTTTAAATGTCCCAGCACTATTGATTTGATTTCTGATTATTGTGTATTTTAATGGATGGGCACTAAGCTGGTGCATCCAAGTTATGTTTAAATAATTGCCCAAGCTGGCAAAGGCTCAATAGTTAGCCTGGTCTAAAGAAGATCCATTTTCCGATCCAGTCACAAGGTTGACTGTTGATTTATATTGTTTATTGTTCAAATCCAGCCACAAGATGGTCTGTTGATTTTATTTTGATATATTGTACTGATTTTTTTTATTTCCATCATTAATGATGATCAATGGTATTTGAATTATACTTACTTTTACTTTATAATGCTGGTTGTATTTATAATGGTGGGTTTTTAGTTGCTCTTCTGAGTTAACTGGCTGATCTCTCAATGTTCACTGAGATTCTTTAATCTCATACTCTTACATCTTTAAATATTTACTTATAGATAATTTTTCAAAGTATTGATTTTTGATTATAAATTTATTGGGATTGATGATGATTTTCCATCACCCCAGTTCAAATCTTTTTATTTTTGATACCCCCATCCTGTTACAATATATATATATATTATTTTGCTTCTATTTTTGTTTTATCTTCTGGATTTTTTTACTTATATTTTAATATTAATATCTATAGTGACATGCAACATGTTATCTACAGAGACATTCATCATGTAGAATATCATTCTTTACAGTATGTCATAATCTTGACAGCAGCAATAACATTATTTCAAAGTGACACTAGAAAACAATTATAAACTTTTACTTTGTATTATCTTAAAATAAAAATATTACTCATTAATGTAATAGAATAACTATTGGTTGGAAGTTCATAAAAAATTCAACCATTGAAGGTGATAGATCTCAGTGATAATCCATACACTTTAAGCTCAGTGTTTATCATTCTACTACTGCACCAAACCATATAAGACTAAAAGAAAAAGTTGAGAAGGGTAAAGAGGTGTATTTCTAATTCATATTGAATCAGAGATCTACTGTTTTTCAACTGAGCATGCTCTGAAATTTTTGGATATTAATTAAATAATAGTCTATATCGAATAGTATGCGTTTAATGAATTGCAGTGAAAATGTTGTTAATGGAATATTATACATGCTCAGATGTCACATTGAGAATAGTGATTTGTTATATGGAGGGAGGGTGGAGAATATATAATAAATATCAATAATATTTATAAAATAATAAAATAAAAAAGCCCTTTTTTTATAGATGTAATTGAAAATAAGATTAAAGTTAGCTTAATTTTATATATAATATATAGTTCTAACTATGTTTGAATTTGTGGATATTGTGTATCTATTTGGTAATTGATAAAGAGCATTGGTTTTTAGTTGTTGTTGTTTTTAGTTGACATATTCATTTACCTAAATAAACAATCGAATGGTTTATTGCTCAGGAATCCGAAAGTGAATGACTGTGATGGAGCTGAGCCATGATCCTTGGATGTTGCACTTCTGAATTCACTATTCTAGCCATTGCACTAACCATACAGGATGCACTGATTCAGTTGTTTGCTGATAAATAAATTTAAGGATCAAAACCAGAATCATAGAAAAATAAATAAACACAAATCGAAAGCTTTCATTTACAGAATATATTTTAATATTTGAATGCTAGTATAATGTATATATTGAAATTTAGATGTAATTAGAGGGGATCTAAACACAGACTTTCAAGTTCCCTTTAGCTATCCACTTTGTCTAATCCACATACATGCAAAAAAAATAAATGATCCTCAATATATATCACATGATCACTATTTCTTATGCTTGCTCGTAACTGTTATTAAAACAGGCAAAACTCTCTACAGTAGTGCTACTCAAGTGCAACCTAGAGTAATTAGTGAATGCCAGAAGGCTTGTGCATAAGATCCTATCTAGTACCTACTCATCCAATATCTCCAGACCAGTCTCTACCTTGTGGCTTTCATCAGTGAGGATGCCTTCTGACATCCACTGATTACTCTGCTTTGCACTGAATGGAACTACTGTATGGAGAGTTTTGCCTGTTTTGATTTTCAATATATGTATTTCATGTTGAATTAGCACTCATATGTTGGTCCAGATCATCATCTCCCACACATATATATAATCAGTGCTCAGTTTATAATAGAAAATAAAATTTTCAAATTTTAATGAACAGGCTTTAATTTTATCCACTCTCCAATTCTTCAGGCATTCATATTATTAAAAATCTGATGATGGAGTTCCTGATGATGTCAACATTGTTGTCATACCCATGTTTATTTTAGGTCACTCTGACCCCTCCATCTTCTGGATATTCAAATAAACATTTTAAGGTCCTACATATGAGGGATCAGAGTGGCTTAAAGACACTATGGGTATGACAACAATATTGGTATCAACAAGGGCTTTGAGCATGCCATTATCAGATTTTCAATTTCTCCATAATCTATAAAAATGTCAAACACACATTTAACTTGTGATAATTAAAGAATTAAGTACCCTAAAAAATGTATGAAGTACCCTAAAACATAAAGTTAAGATATTAAAGAAATAATAAAATATAATTATCATAACCAGTAAATAATAAGATAGATTTAAAAAAAAAAAAATTAATGTAATATTTATAATACTTTTTTTTTTTTTTTTTTACTAGTAAACACAAAAATGCTGTTATTGAGCTTTTTTAATATTAAAATCTAAGCAACTTTAGAAGTAAAATATCTTTCCAAATAATCCGGAGATTAGTTAATCGCTAGCAACTATTATGACAGCACGTGTTTGAGAAATTAAATTGAAATAGATCCAAGTGATTTTTATCCTCCCTTCTAATTCAGTTGCAAACCTAATATAAAATTAGAGCAAATTTTGAAGGTTTTGGATTAAAAAGATTTTTCTCATATCCTTTGGGAATGCCAAAGGCATGATATTTAGCTTAAAATGCTTTCCTTTTGTGACCATTCAAACTCAATTCCTGACGTCACGATTGATCTCGTTATGAAAATAGACAGAAGCAAAGGGAGCTTCAAACAATTCTTTTAAAATATTTGAATACTTTGAATAGAATTTGTTCAGAGAAAATAAACCGACAACATACTCATAATTACAGTTAATAGAGATCGGCCAAGAATAGAAGTATAATTATTCATTGAAATTCAGTTTATTAGTCAAAATTCATAACGGTTCTACAGTGAAATGAAAGCGAAATAAATTTTACTTACGCACGCAGTGTAGTACAATCACATCTATTCTCTATCAATCCGTTTATCTATTTACCTATTCATATCTACTTATCTATTTACTTCTTATAATATTAGACCACTAAATTTCTAATTTATATAATTAAAATTTGTGTGTGCGCGCGCGCGTGCAGAAACATATAAACAGTTTCAATCAAGATATACACATCAAAACTGGCAAGAAGATACTATCAAATTATAATATCTATTCTTTATTTAATTATTTGATCGGTTTATTATTCATGCTATTTATAATAATATTAATTAAATTTTTAATTAATTTATTTAAATATATGCGGAATTTCTACAATTAATTTTACATAAATATGGTTTTTGTCTAGTAAATATATTATATATGTAAGCATAATAAATTGACAAAAATATATTTCTTCAAACTATCTAAAAAATAATAGTAGTGAGTACACTATAAAAAGGTTTAGCTAAGACTGTATCTTTTATGATGTAATGATTATTTTGTAGATAAAGACGGATAAGTTGATTGATATAATTTGCATATCTCTTTTCATTTTATTTTAAAAAGGAATATATAAGGGGTTTGAACTCAGACTCTTACACGACCCTCAACTATCCATGCTATCTCATACTGCTGACACACTTGATTACATACATGTCAAAAAGATAAATAATTACTAATATACATATTTCATGCTAAACCAGTACTCATCATTTGATCCAGATTATCATCTCCACATATTTTTGAATATTTAACCTGTAAATATAAGCTTTCTTGAATGAAGTTTCACATAAATATCACTTATTTTGTTAACTCATATAGATACTACAATAATTCTTTATTTTTATTATATTCTAGTGCTATGAAAATTTCAGTATTAATTTCAGGGCAGCAGATAATGGAAACAAAAACTGACTTTTGTCTGAGTTCCATTTATTGATTGATCGTGTTAATATTCATATATGACTACATTTTGGCAATTGTGAACTCCATTAATGGTCTGAATTCAACATCTGATATTTATATAAGTTAAACAGAAGTATAATAAATAGCATTCTACATTAATAAGTGTTAATATAGAATAGGTAAGCTTAGATGGATCATATTCTATTTTAAAAATTTTAATGAAATTATCAGTATATTTTTCTAAATCCAATTCAGCTATGATGAACCAAGAAACAATAAATTAAAGATCAACAATGCAAATTTGAAATCATGTCATCTAATAATGATATTTATTTATCTGATCTTACAAAAACCAAAGTGTTTCCAGGTTTCATTTTTTATATATAGGATACATCAAACAAATAGATACTATTACCAGATGACATTATTTCAGTTTGCAATGCCAGTTATTAATTGCTTGCATTTTTAGTTGCATCATAGAAAATAAAATTATTAAAATTTTCAATATCTACATATATATAAAATTAAGAGCGTGCTAATAAGTTCTAAACAAGCTTTATTTAAAAAAAATTTTTGTGATAAATGCTATTATAAGAGAATGCATTTAAATCATCTTTATCTAGGATTGTCCCCATCTCCATATTAGTTTTGAGCTATGGTTAGGTAAAGTAGATTTGAATGCCTTCTCTTATAGCAGCATTTATCATATAAAAATTTTTTTTTTAAAAAAAAGCTTGTTTAGATCTTATTAGCATGCTCTTAATTTTATCTATTTGTAAATGCAAGCTATATATATATATATATATATGTCATGTGACATCTGACTTTCTATTATTACTATATTATATATATATCAAGGGCAAAGCATCCGTGTATTGAATGGAATGAGTGCTTCCATGGAAAAATTCACTAAAACTTTTAAAGCTTTAATTAAAATTCAATTTAAAAAATTCACTTTCAATTTTTTTTTACCAACAGTTGAATTGTTTTTATATATGGAAAGAATGAACTTAACTAACTCATTCCCATAAATTATAAGAAGTTCAAACAATGCTAAGATCTAATTTACAGTTAAAACTTTTAAGAATGTTAAACGGATTTGGAAGATAAAATATATTGATAATGTATTATCTATATTTAAACTGATCACAGTCTGATTATAATGAGCAATTCAAATTAATTTTTTTGTATGGAATTACTGTTGACTTTCAATGTTTTTTACTATCAGTTGAATTGTTTTTATATATGGAAAGAATGAATTTAACTAATGCATTTTGGCATTCCTGTAAATTATAAGAAGTTCAAACAATGCTAAGATCTAATTTACAGTTAAAACTTTTAAGAATATTAAAAGGATTTGGAAGTTAAAAATATATTGATAATATATTCTCTGATTTACAGATAAGAGAGTTTCAGATTTTTTTAGAAGCATGTAATATATATATATATTAGGTGCTATTATGTAAAAATTATTGTCGCAAGTGAAATAAAAATATATAAAAAAGAAATGTGCTTTCATTCCTAAAAAAGTCACACTTCATCACTGATATATATATATATATATATATATATATATATATATATATATATACATTATATATATACATATATATATATATATATATATAATGTAATATTAAGTTTCACCCATGTATTTTGTAAATAAGTTTAATGAAGCAACCCAACAAAGTACCAATTAAAAACTGCCATTGATTTTATTAGATATTTTGTTTGATTATATTGTTGCTTAATCTATTATAATTTACGCACTACAAAGTCACCAATTTGGAGGTATTATTGTGGTTATCTATAATGTCAGTGTACCAGTTTGTTTTTTTTGTTTTTTTTTTGTAAAAAAACAGTATCTAAAATTATTACTTTAAAAAAAATTGAAGATGTCAGTATTATACAGACTCATACAAATATCATGCAAAGTGTCAACATGAAAGAAAGCTAGCAATGTCCTGATTGGTTGTATAATAATACAAAAAAAAACCAACAGTATCACTAATTGGTAGACTATTTGTTCTAAGACTATGCTGAACTACTTTTTGTTTTAGTATTTAAGAAAGAAAAATTTAAAATTTTTAGTAATTTATTTATATATTTAAGCTTATTGTGCAACATATTTGTAAAATATTTATTTTAAAGTGGAAAAAATATGTTATCACAATTAGATTTTATTTGAAAGTGTTTATTTCAAGAAGACAAATCATAAAAATAAAAATGGAAGCTGTTTTCACAGCTAAAAGAATTTTCATAAATACTAGTGAAGAAATTTTTTGTGAAATTTTAATAATAAGTTTAATTTTGAATTTTAAGACATATTTTTATTCTTTTATTATGTCTCAACTAAAATTCAGTTCCATTTTAAAAATGGAATTCAAATAAGAAATATTTCATTCAATAATGTTTAGGAATAGTCAAGATTATGACCTAAAATGAAGAAACCTAATATGAAGAAAACTAATATGACCACATTATCTAGGGTCTTTCAAATAAGAGTGTGACAAGTTAGACATAAATCCCCAATAAAAATTATTCTTTTCATTGAAGATTAAAGATAAATTTGAAAGGACATAATATGAGATGGCATGGCAAGCTGAGGGTCATGTAAAAGTTTGAGTTCGAATTACTTTTATATTACATTATATATGTGCAGATGTGTGTAAGCCTGTACAGTGTATTAATTTTAAAAAAATAAAGTAAATTTATTCTGCATTTAACTTATATCAACAAATAAAATATATATGTAACTTCAAATCTTTTTTTTTTGGGGGGGGGGGGGAGGTGGATTATTTGAATCTTTAAAAAAATGAATAAAACATTAATACATATAAAAAATAAATGTATTTTATTTTTATTGATAAAAATATTGAAATTAATTCAAATAAATTTGCAATGTAAAAATAAGATTTCAATTATATTAAAACTTACTTTTCTTTTTGCCAAATACAATGTGAAAAGTCTCCATTGATCTGTGCAGAAAAAAAATAAATTCATATCATGTAGTGCTTGATTAGACTGGACATCTACCTGAAAAACTAGTCAAGCATTGTTAGCTGAGAGGTCAGCGCAGCAACCTTGCAAGCAAGCATTTGTTTGCAGATGGTTGTTATGGGTTCGCCTCCCAGCCGATGCTATGACATATGGAAAAAATTTAAAAAATAAAAAATAAATGAATCAGAGACAGTCTGAAAGAATAGGCAATACCATTTTGGTTAGAATCCCGAAGCAATAATGAAAAGGTTATTTATATATATATATTCAGCAACTGATAACATGTACATCTTATCAGATGCTGAAATCATTTATTGATAAATCCTCAATTATATGATATGTTTGCTTAAAACTATTTTGTTTTTGTTTTTTTAGATTTATATGGATTTATGATGAAATGCTGCCTGATTTTAATAGTACTTCTATTATTCTAATTTATAAAAGAAAAATACTAATGTTTATAGTAATTGTCATGGAATATCACTGTTATCCTATAAAAAAGATATTTTCAAAAATTTGTATTGAATTGATTACTACAGTCAAAGATATGTGGTATACCAGCATTTAAAGATTTAGAGAAGTAAAAAGCTCTATAATTTTTTTGTTGCTAGTCAAATGCTTGTAAAATGACATAACTAAGATGTAATTTAAATGTTGTTGTAGATTTGATATAAGCGTTTGACTCAATTAATCTAAAAAAATTGTGATGATGTTTGAAAATAACTCTAACACATCTTAAATTTTTTTCATAAATCTCTGTTGTTGTGCTATTAATTAACTTAGTTATTAATTTTCCATTATGTTCTTTTAATTTTATTCTAGCTATTTTTTCTTTCTTAAATAAATATCCCATTTTACCATAATACTCTATTGGCTAGTTATTCCATTTCAGCAAAGAAATTAACATGTAACTTTGTATGCATAATATATTGTAAAGTGTTTTTAGTTTTTATTACTCTTAGATTTAATGCTTCTTTAATCTAACAATTTGTTAAATAATTTATTTTGCTTTTTTTAGTTCATCTATTACAGTATCTAGCTGTATCTTCTGTACTTGAATTCAAATGTAGTATTATTTGAAAATATGGATAACAGCAAGCTCTATATAATGTACCATTCTTAACATATATTAACATTCCCACAGTACAAATTTAATTCTTAAATTGTGCAAATTAGGATAACAGTAAAAATAATTACAAAAATTAGAATGATGCAGTTATGAAAAAGCCAGGATAGTAATAAATCAAGAGAGAAAGTGAACTGTGACATCATACGGTTGAGGTTGAGGGTACCCTGAGTATGCAAAACGGAAAATAATTGATTGAGAAATAAATCATTAAGTCACTCGCATAGCTAAGGAATATATAAAAGTTTATATATTTAAATTTTTTAATTTCTCCTTTTATGTTTTTTTATTTATTTATTTTATTAAATTATAGGTTACCAAAACTGTTAGAGTCTACTGATATAGGTATCTATAGTATGTGAATGTGGTTTCGTTATGTACTATGATGAAATGATTCATTAAACTTTAAGTGTATCGGTGTTATGAGATAATGTGGAGAGTAGTAGGTCGTGTGAAAGTCTGTTCTCGTATGACACAGGTATATAATATGCCTGTCGTTTCAGTATTACATAGTAGAGATGTCTGCCCATCCCTTGTATATGTATTAAATGGTTTATATTCTGTACATGAGGGGTCAGATTGATCTTAGGTCAACATGGGTGTGACAAGAATCTCAGCCTCAGGGTGGCTTTTGAACATTCCATCATCAGATTTTCAATTGGATGGACGGTTGAAGAGTTGGAGGGTGGAGTGGATTGAAGCCTGTCCATTAAAGTATGAAGATTGGCTATTTTAATATATATTGCATATATGTGTAGAGATGATAATCTGGACCAGCTGATGATTGCTGGTTTAGTATGAAATACGCACATTGGTGATTATTTATCTTTTCAACATATATGTGTTCAAGTTTATCAGTGTTATGAGATAGTGTGGAGAGTGGTGGGTCGTGTGAAAGTCTGTGCTCATATACCTTATATATTACATATATAGACACATGTATATAATATACCTGTGTGTTTCAGTTAAACTTTGAGATGTATTTCTGAAATTGAGATGCTAAAATAAAGTGCGATAAGTCATTACCAAACAGTGAATAACCACACTTATAATATAGGTTGTCACTAGCTGAGTTGTGATATTCTATTACCCTATTAGCTATCTGCTTTAAGGCAGAGAAATAAAGTACATTTTGGAAACGTAAATGTTAGTATGTATATATAAATCAAAGATTTAAAATCATAAAAAAAATAAGTACAATAGTAAAATTTTTGCTCGAAACTGATTTACCCTAATTATTAAAAAGAATAATAATAATGAAACCCATTTTATTATTTATTAATGTACCGAGTAATGTTTAATTAAAAAAAATTTAAGTTACGAATATATATATATTTAACAATAAATAAAAACATTTAAGTTTCTTTCTCTACTATAAATTATTTAAATTCTGAAAGCATAAAATCTGCCACGAGTATAATTAACATCAAGGTATGTTTGAATAATTAAAGAGTAATTATTGAGTATTTTGTTAAATCAATCAAAAATAATTATACCAATAATTTTAAATATAAAAATCAAAGATCATTACAGAAGACAAATTTATTTCATCATTTAAATAAAATATTATGTGATGCTCTAATTACGTATTCCATAAGAGTTTTACAAAAAAAAAAAAAAACATTATATATATATATCACTCGTATGTGTGATCCTACAAATATCAAGTTTGGAACCAAATAAGTAATTTTAAACTCTGCTTAATGGTATGATTTAATGATACTAGTGGTAGAGTCGAGAACTAAAAATTTCTAGATGATTCCAATTGATATTTTTAGAAAAAAACTTGTTTCTAAATTAAATAAAATTGTTGAACTCTGTTTCTTACATTGGTCTCAAATGTTATATGACCCCTAGAGCAATTAATCACCATCATTTAAACATTATTAATTCACTGCAGAATAAAAGTTTAAGTTTAATCCAGTTTCTCCAATCAATAGCCCATCGTTTCCACATTTCCACTTCCTTATCTATTTCACATTTAGTCTTTTTCTAGATTTCCTCCAACCTTTTGGGATCCAGTTTAAAACTTTAACTACCCATTTATTATTATTACTTTTAGAAACTTGTCCAATTCAGTTCAATCTCCTTAATGATATCAATTATACTGTTTCATCCAAGTATTTTGCTTTCAATCTTCTTTTGATACTTTCAATATACATCTCTCCATACTGCCTTTGTTGAGTGGTCTGAAATCTCTGAAATACTCTTCTAATAAATATTCAAGTCTCAGATCTCCTTATAATATTAAATTTTGTTTTTACTACAATTACTTCATCCAAGTTTAATTCTACGATTTAATTTCATTCATTATGTTTCCCACTACATTCCATCTGATATACTGTAATGGAAAGTTGTTTTCTCTTTTTTTTTTTTAAGTTATTAAAATGTTTTTGCAGGGGCTGTGATATGGTGGTCTCATGCATATGAATAATGCTACAAGCCTTCAAAAGATTATTTTACGAAAAGATTTTTTAATTTACTTTTTAGACATTCTGGATAGTTTTCAATATTTTTTTTGCAATTCTTTCATCAATTATAACAATAAATCCATATCCTCCAAGTTCCTTATGCTGACTAAATAATTTTTTATTTCTTATTAATCTCTGGAAAAATTTTAATGTCATTAAAAACTTCTCTCCAACAGGCATTTACAGTTTTTTATTTCACTTTATGTATTGCTGCTATTATAAGGTCATTGCATGTGCAATGGTGAATAATTTCAGATATTCTATTGAGAATTAGAGTTGATACCAAGAACTAATTGAATTTGATAAATATGATCTAACACAAGGCAAAATGCATATAGCATCGAGGCATCAAATGATATTTTGTTCAAGAAGTTTAATCAATTCAGTAATAATTGTAGATAAAAGCACATCATCTAAATTGTTGTCTTCATAGAAAACTGATTTAAAATGATCAGGAACATTATATAGCATATAGTAGAACTTTAATTTGATTTTTTTCTATCTCACTTTTTTTTTTACTTCTGAAGTAAAGCAATTGTAGAACCATTCAAGAAATATAATGGCTATGATCTAAGATTTTTTATAGTGAAGCCAGAGAGAACGCAGATTAAAATCATGTGAAGTTTTAGATTGATAAATAACTTCTAGCTTTAACTCATAATTGTAGAATTAACATATAACATCAATGTTAGCCCATCTTTTCTGCTTAAAAGCCATTTATTGCAGTACCTTTTTATGAACAGATATTTAGTTAGTACATTCTTTTAGAAATCCCAATTTCATTACTATTTAACACTTGCTTTGAAAGATACTTATATCAATATGTTTTAAAATTCTACTGGACACATATTAGCAGGTGTTATATGTATATCTATCTCATTATATATCACTACTAGTTTATCTGGTATGTGTCTTTTTTTACTGTTAAGCTTTTTATACATACTTCCACCTACTTCCTTTTTTATATTTGTAGTTTTATTAATTATTTTATTTTTTTCCTTTTGCTTTTATTCTTTTTTGTAATTCAAAATCTGAGCTGCCACTAAAAGTTTTTGTTTTGTTATATGCCTTTGATTGAAAATTATCATTTAGTATGCTATTGCTTGCACTTATTTTCCTATATAACAAATTTGAAAATTTTTTTTGATATCCTTTTTTAATTTAATAAAGTTTTTTTTCTTCAATTGCGAACTTTTTATATACTTAAAAGTTAACTTATTTTCTATTGTCTTAAGATCAAAATCCATATTATGATATGTCTTTGCTTTTCTAATGTCATGTATTATAATTAAAATCTCTTTCTTGCTATAAATTTTTCGTGTATGATTGCCTAGCCTATGATTTGTCCCATTATTATAAATAGATGGTTATCTTTGTCATCTATCACCAGACAAATGAAAGAAAAATAATAAGATTCAACACTAAATCATCTTTATGATGAATGTTGTGTAATGTGATGTGATGTGAAGTAATGCACTGTGAATTCTCCTTATATGGAGTCAGGATTTTCTCAGCCACTATGCTCAGAGAAACCTGTTAGCCACTTTACCCTCCCTTTCTATTTCCCACCCTACGTTTTTCCATAATCTGCTCCATCCCATTTCCACAACATAATCTTTGTCAACTCTATGGCCTTTATATCTAAATTCCCCTTATCTTTTCCCAAACCCAGCATAAAAACCCACTTTCTGTATAATCACTTTGTTCATATTTATTCTTCCATAACTTCACTATTTGTACCTTTCTGCTTTCAAGCATTTACATTCAATTAACAGATGCCTAATATTTTCTATGTTTTCCTTACACAATTTGCAGACTAAATTACCCATATTTTTCCATTTACATGTATATTCCCTTGTTGCTAAAGATCCCATTCAAGCCTTAAACAATAAACTAATTTCTTTGCTATTATCATAAATTAACTCACACCTAATATTCCGTTTACTTCTATATATATATTTAAACTTTTTACTCTCCATACTAGTTTTCCATCTCTTTGACTCCCTATTCTTAATTAGTGTATCTATTCTTTTATCCCATTCCTTACCACTATGACACTCAACAATCCTCCTAACACAATCATCCCACCATATACTGGCTTTAAATTCTTTATCCAAATCTTTTGCATACCACATTACCTTTCTCACCCATCTTGTTGCCTGCCCTTTACTCATAATGATTTTATAAATCTATGGCAGCATCTGGTGATAATACTTTCAATTAGTTTTAAATGAAAAAAAAACTTGCAAAAACTGAGTATCTAAAGTTTAATAGTACATTGCCAGGTATTAGAAGAAAAATATGAAAGATAATTAATTTGAAATGGGATCACGTAATTTATTGTGTTATTTATTATAAAGGCAAAAATATTGGATGCAAAGGCCAATTTAGATTCATTACTGATCAAAGATGTAAAATAAGCTTGTCAAAATTGATAACATATTAGACAAAATGGCATGATTATTCAATTTAAGGTACGGCATGCAGAATTTATATATAAATATACAAAATTCTGTGGGGAAAATTGAATATTGAGTTGCTGAGGTAAAATAAAAGAAATGTGGAATTTATAGAAAAGACAAAACTGTATTTTAATTAATACAATATATATATATAATTTACATGCTAAATATTTAGATATAATTTTTTTGAAAATAATTCATTGCAATTGTTTATATTTAAATATAATTGAATAACCTTCCAGTTTTAGCAAATGATAATACATTAAAGTTAAAATGTCACTTTAAAACTTTGTTCTTCATATATCAGGAGGATTGTCTACAATGCTTTTTCTAGAAGGCATAAATTTATTTAATCAATCAGAAATTTATTGCTAAATGTTTTTATACCTGGTTTACAAATATATCTGGCAAGTATAAAATTACTGTCAAGCATTGTTAGCTGAGAGGTCATCGCAGCCGCCTTGCAAGCAAATAGTTGGTTGCAGATGGTTGTGGGTTCACCTCCTGGCCAATGCTATGACATATGAAATATATAAAATTACTTCATTTTTTATTTTACCAATGATGATTTAAATTATAATATTATGTAATAAATAATAATTTATAGTGCTAAATATTTAGATGCAAAATTATATTTAAAAATAAATAGTTGCAATGAGTTAATCTCGAAAACATTACATCTAAATATTTAGCACTGTAAATTTTTATTTATTACATTAAACATATTAAAATTTAAATCATCATTGGTAATATTAAAAGCAAAAGTCAGTTCATACTTGTCAGATATATATGTCAATCAAGTGTAAAAACATTAATAATAAATTTCTGTATGATTAAATAAATGCATACCTTCTAGCATAAATATTGTAGACAATCCTTCTGATATATGAAGGAGAACAAAGTTAAAGTGGTATCATTTTAACTTTCAATGCACTGTCATTTGTTGAAACTGGAGGGCTATTACATTATATATAAAATTAAATAGTTACAATGAATTAATCTCAAAATCATATATATATATATATGGGTGTAATCTAAATATTCTCAATTTCATTAATACAAAAGTCATACTATTCTCTCTAGTTATGTTTACATTTTATGAACTTTTTAACTTCTCAGATGACTAGAGATATTAAATAACTAAATTTTCATACCATGTTAATATCTCAATATTTATATTATGCAAGGCAGAGATTGTTTCTATTCACTTTTAGCATCTTGAGGAAAAGTGAAAAATCATTCCACTATAGATATATAGATTTTATCATATGTCTCTCGTCTCAACTTTACTTCATTACAACTATCTAGCACACAGACATTCAGATCATATCTTTCTTATTAAGTATATGTGTCACAAATAATTTTCACTCTCCAAGTGATCTACCAATCACTTAAATATTCTTATTATGTTGATAACCAGATACCTCTCCTTATATGTTTTTTTTTTCTCAGCAAGATAGATGCAACACAAAAAATTGATATTTATAAGATAGAATCCATAAATTGTTTTAAAATATTAACATATCCTGGAAATTTCTTCAATTGAATAATAATAATCAAAGATAATGTTACTAAATTCAATCAGACAAAAACAATAAAGAACAATTCTTACCCAAGTGAGATAACAAGTTATGCAGAAAAGAAGCTATATAAAAATATTTTTGAATGGTTATTTCAAAAAATTAAATGTCTGAACTTTTGTAATGTGGTATAAAAAGGACGAATGATAACAGCAAGAAACTTGATTGTGAAATATAGAGAAAGCTTTAGAAAAAATAAAAATTGCATGTGACATATTTCTATAATAAATAAACTATGTGGTGATAGGAAAAAGAGGCAAAAAGAAACAAAATAGCAAAGCAATTATTATGTCATCATCTGATATGTCACATGTTTTAATTGAAGAATGCAGCAGTGCTACTAATATTTTTAAAACTGAATAAGAAAGTATTAGAAATTATAGATCTATTCATAATCATTAACAGAAAACTTTGGGCTAAAGCTAATCACATGAATGTGTTGGATTTGAAAAAGATTATAAAACTTTAGATCGCTACAAAATATTAAAAGCTGTTATAAAGGGCATTAATGATGATGAGATGGCATTTTGCATTGGATTTATAGACTGTGGAAAGAGGTCTTTATATCTTTCTGCTATAATTAAAGTTTTAAAATGTTATAATATAGATCAATCAATTTTTTTAAAAATATTAATCAAAATGCTTCACCAGTAATGCATAAACATTTGTAAGAATATAGAACAGGGTGTTGATTTATCTCACCAAAATGTTTACACTACATTTACGAAAAAATATTTGGGGGATATGGAATGCAAATTGAACAAAAATAATTGAGTTATTAACTTATCTAGAATTAGAAGATAATGGATTATTTTACCAAATAAAGCTTCAAAATTGAAACAGGCTAAACTCACTATACGTATTGATCATGTGATGTTTATTAGCTTCAAAATTGTAGAAAATATTACAAGAGCTATCGACGAAAATAAGAAAATGCAATAAAAAATAAAAACTATAACATAATGTAATAATTTTTCGAAAATAAGAATGTAAAAAAAAAAAAAGAAGAAATAGCAATGACTTAAAAAAATTAATAACTATAAATATCTTGGTCAAATTGATTACACACAAAAAATATAGTGAATGAAATTAGCAAACTTGGATAAAATACCTGTAGCTTTTTAATAAATGTGTTCTACTTATAATTAAAAAAGCATATGAAAACACTAAACAGAATAGGAATATAATGAAACATGAAAAGTTGTAGTAGATTATAATATGAAGAAATCGTGTGGACAAAAAACAACTACTAATGGTATTACTGAATAAATGGAGCTAGTTTCACATATTGCAAAAGAAAATAATAAATAGACAACTAAAATCTTAAGTTGTGTTTTTAAAAAAATTTAAGATAATACATGCCAGATTGATGAATGAAACTGGAAATGTTTATTGAAAATATGTAAAATAAAAAAGCTATGGATTAGAGGAGGATTAAACTCAGAAAGATTTTCAACTGAAATGGATTGACTTTTGTAAATAATGATGATGATGATGATGTGCAAATTATAAAACTGTTGCTAAATCTATAATTGCTTCAATATAAAATATATTTATTATTCAAATTCTTCAACAATAGCTAGCATAAGGTGTGTCACCATTCTCAACAGCTTTTACTAAATCAGATGTAAAAAGTAGTCTCTAAGAATTATCTTTTATAATATATCATTATCTTTAAATTTTCATGCATTATTGATTCATTGCAGAATAATGGTATCTTCAAGTTTGACCCAGTTTGTCTGATCCAAAATCTTTCTTCATCACATCACACCAGAAAACAATCTTATTTTATCCATCTATCTCACATGCGGCCACTTTCTTGGTTTCTAAATCACTTTGGCTCTAATTTAAAATTTCAACTGCCCATCTACTACTTTCCATTCTACAAATATGCCCAGCTTATCTCATTTCAGTATGTTAATTGTTTCAATGATGTTAATGATTCCTATTTGTTCTCTAATCCAAGTATTTATTTTCAATCTTTTCCTGTTAATCACAACATATATCTATCAATATTTCACTGAATGATCTGAAGTCACTATATTGCTTTGCTGTTGAGTGTCTAAGTCTCAAATTCATAAGTAAGAATTAATAAAAGCTTTACATTGAAAAACTTCCTTTTAAACACATAGATATACTTCCTTTTAATAATGTTATTAAAGATGTTCTATCCAAGTTTAATTCTATAATTAATTTCATCCATTATCTTTTACATTATGTTTTTATCTGTATTAATAACTTGACCAAGTTACTTGTAGTTATCACTTTTAATTCATGATTATCAATCTATTTTCATCCTCTGAGAAATCCTTTGAACATTACTTCAATCTTTTTAGAATTTATCTTTAGTCAGACTTTTTCACTTTTACCTGATAACACTTTCTACATTTCCTTATGCTCTGAAGGATTATTTTCACAAGCAATCGCACCATTTGGAAAATCTAAATGACTTGAATATTTCATGAGTTTTTATTTTCTTAGCTTTTCATTTTAATTCATAAAGTACTTTTTGTAAAACTATTGTAAAAAGTTTTGGAGATATGAAATCATCCTATCTACATCTTGTCAATGTTAATCTTCTTATCATAGCCATGTAATCTAATCATTGCTGTTTCATTTTGATAAATATTTCTCAAATTTACGACACATACTGTGGTTTTATATTTTGATAATCTAAAGACATAATCCAAAGATTTAATCACAATAATAATGCTTATAAAGAATCAAATATCTTTTCATAATCTACAAATCCTAAGCATAATTGCAACTGGTATTCTTTTGTACCTTCTATAACTTCTCTCAATATTTGGATATGATTAAAATGGTTGATAGTTACATATGTGTATTTATATCTTTCTTTTTGTTATTAGTGTTTACTTTAGAAAGTCTTTATGCAAAATTACAATTACAAAGAAAATTTTAATTTTTCAACTATCTTTAATGCTATATTTTATTCTATATATATAACATTTAAATGTATATTGTCTATACTAAACTTAATGTAATTATAAGGGATTTGAACTCAGACTTTTAAGATTCTACAGAGAGCTTGAAAGTCTGAATTCAAGCCCCTTTATATATATATATACCTATAATAACATCTTACAACTAGATGATTAGTAAACTTCTACAGACAGTTAATTTATCAAAAAAAAAAATCTCCAAATAATTTTTTAAAAATGATCTAACTAGATTTGTAACTTTTAATTTTTAAAATGTGCTTTTAAATATTTTTTTATAAATCAATATCACAAAAAAAAATTGTTTTGACATTTTAAAATTTAATGTTTTATTTATCTACTCTTAAAAATTTAGCACTTCGATCGGGGCTAAATAAAACAATAGTTTGCATCATAGTATCTATTCAGGATCTAACAGCTCTAACAAATTTAGTCTTTAAATTTAAAAAGATTTCTTCCAAAATATATATATATTCTCACTTGTCTACAAACAGGGTTAGCAAATATAGTAATCTCATTAAATAACATTAGGCAAGTAATAATAATTGGACAATTACAATGCGCTGCAAAGCAATATAAAATTCAAAAATTAAACATTGTAAAATAAATTTAAAGACATTTTGTTTCAAATTTCATTCAACTGAATCCATAACTAATGTGATTTGTGTGATAGTAATAAATTTGGAAATATAGTTCATACATTGTTCACTAGATGTCACTGATGATAGACAAAAGTACTATTGATTATACAAAGTATGAAAGTTAAATTGAATAAAGTAGGAATATGGTAATGTCACACAAAAAAATTTAAAGGCTTTTTCATTTTAATAATATACATATAAGCAATATCTAAATAAACAAAGAGTATTATATGCGTGTATGTAAATATTTAAATAGATAGAAAAAGAGAAAGTTGGTGCCAATATAAAATAACTATTACTTAATTGAAGAAGATACGAGAACAGGATTTAGCCAACAACCTCATTCTTATGATAAACATGTGTTCAAGGTTACTGGTCTTTTTTAAATATACCGTGATAGCTGGGTAAAACCGACGATGTGCAACAGATTTTAAGCTAATGAAATTTGACATTTTCCTAAATAAAATTAAACCGAATTTTTATTCATGTTTGATATACATTTTATATGTATCAAAGATAAAAAATATATATCTAAAAATAATCATAACTATAATTAATTAATTAATACAGCTGTTTAGTATTATTGATTTTACTGTTGCTTTTTATTTTTATTGTCTAATTTTTTAAAATTGTACTAATAATAATAATTTAAAACCGGTATCTGCTAATGAATTAATCTTGACTAATTAATTATCAGTTGTAACTAAGATAAGACATATTCATGTAAGAGATTCTTGATAGCAAAAACATAATGTTAGTTTTTATATTTTTGTAAAGTTATCACTGTTTTTCTAATTATTAGAACATAAAATCCTGAAAGATAGACTTTATAGTAATCAAATAAACTTAACTTGTGGTTTAATAGAATTAATGAATTAGATATTTAAACAACGGCAGACAAAAAACAAGTGCTGGTGTAAAAATAACAATAGTAAAATTAGTTAATATTTAAGCAATTTCTTATATGGTTGCTATCCTGCTCATCAAACCATATCTTCTTCAAGACTTCTTACTCCAATATCACTCATGTTTTTCTTTATAAAACTGATTCAGATATATATAATAAAACAAAACAATTTTCAATATAAAAAAAGATAAAAGTAATTATAACTAGCTTACGGCATGATTGCCATCTTCAGTAGCATTTACAGTTAAAATTTGATGATCAAAATCTCATTAAAAGCATGGGTATATTTATACAATTATCAAGATCATAAAACCAATCAATATGTTCTTCAATTTTCTGGATTTGATACTACTGAATTCACTATTGTAAAATCAATCTCCATTGGATTGGACATGTTAAATTATTGAACAATGGAAAACTTTCTAAAATACTGTTTTATGATGAATCTGAGCATGGTTTTCATGGGAGATCTAACCCTCATCTACAATATAAGAATTATCTCAAACACATATGTCAATTGTTTCCATTGAAAAGATTATGATAAAAAATAGATTTCATTGGAGAACTGTAATTAGACATTGTATTAAAATATTTCAGAAAAAAGTTTCCTGGTGAAGAAATTAAAAAGGCAACATTATAAAAAATTAAGAAAATGGAAAAATGGACCACATGATTTATATGGGTATGTATTTATTATTCACAGATTGGTTTGTATAGTCATCACAAAACTCATTTCTAGAGTAGTTTTTTTTTTATTTATTTATTTATTTTTGAAGTTGGAATAGTCATACTCCTTTGCAAGTAGCTGTTTATTATTACTATATAATTATATATAACTTATTTAATAAATTCATAAAGTATGCCTCTTTAATTTTTTTTTTCTTTTACTCACATTTCCACATGCAAAATAAAAATATTGTCAAAACAAAAACTTCCTTTGTAAATAACTAAATGTTTTACAAACATATCGTTAGAATACTTAGTATCCATGATTTTCCTTTAATTTCATATTTTAATTCATTGATATAACTTGATTCAATTTGTTGATTTTATAAATATTACCCTTTCCATTAACATATATTTCAATGATGGTTATATGTTAATTAATTATTGCACATAGAATTGGGTTTTATTACTATATAGAGAATAAAGTGTATGATATGATTACATCAGTTGTTTCTTTTCATTTTAGTATAACATGTAATATATAGTGTATATGAGGACAGACTTTCACATGACCCACCACTCTCCACTCTATCTAATAACACTGATACACTTAAACACATATATGTCGAAAAGACAAATAATCATCAATATACGTATTTCATGCTAAACCAGCAATCATCAGTTGGTCCAGAATATCATCTCCACATATATATATATATGTAATGTAGCTTCAAATATTTGAAGGTTCGTTAATATTTAATTAATGCGAATGGAAAGAATGTTGCTTATAAAATCATTAAATGTAATATTGTGTATACAATGATGTGCAAGTGCAGATCAAGGTATGTTTTAATTTGCATTAAAAAAAATTCATGGACTTGTATTAAAAAAATAACTTCTGAAGATAGATTAAATCTGTGTTTGCAAAACATTTCATGATTTGCAATGGAAGTACTTGTTTTAACAAACATTTTATTTTACATGTGAAAAATAATTTAACTAAAACATGTTTTATAAATTTAATGAATAATATTGAAACGGTATATTCCTGGCTTAATATACATTTCACCTGTGCTAGATTTAAAACCTCTGACTATATGTATATAAGCATCAACACAGTTATATATGTATCATCACACATATATACATGAATAAAGACTGTAATATCATCAGTTTATATATATTACAGTGTGTATATTTACTTAAAATCAGAGCTTTTAAATTGTAGATTTATTTTATTAAATAAGTCCATTTATTAGTTTTACATTAGAAAATTGCAAGTATATGTATGAAATCCACATATCACCATGAAACATGTATAGCAAAATATTAGTGAAATAGTTTTTAATAATTCTAAATTCAAATTAAAATTGTAGTAAACAAAATCACACCACCACACTCCCGTTTAATATAGCATGTGAACAAGGTTTCTAAATCTTATTTTTCACAATATTTTCAAAAATGTAATTTATAAATAACAAAATTCACTGACCTAACACTATTGCAGAGTCACCAGGAAATCAAGGTGGCTAAGTCAAATTAAAAGTAATTGGTTTAAAAGTTAAACAATAGTTTTTGTAAATTCAAAATAAGATAGTAAACAAGTACTAATGAATTTTTAGCTGTAAATCCAAGTTGTTGACAAAATAATATAGGAGTTGAAAATCATATAAATACCCCTATATTTTGATACTAAAGCTTATTTTGTAAATTTAACACATTCTACTACCAGAATCCATGCCTGTTGGAATTTAAAAATATAGGAGTTGGGGCTGTAGATTTGCCATTTCACCTGTGGGAAGATGGTGATCTAAAACCCCATCAATTTGCTATAAAGGCATATAACCATCACCACTGAGATGGGAGATTTCCAGCTACAGTCTGCTGTTAAAAAAAGACATCTCAGGACATGTAACCTATCCAGAGAAGAGTGCTACTATGCCTGCTATCCAAAGTGCCTGAAATCCCAGCTGCTTAAGGAATATTGGTAATATTTCTTTAAAGAAAAACTGCAGAGCTCTTAATCAATTCTTCAATCTTTACTTATTTACTATTGTTGAACGTTCACTGTTTAAATTCCTAAATCCTATTGAAATAATAAAATCATAACTGTATAAACTTGCCTGAATTCATCTTTATAATGTAATTTTATTTCCCTAATCTATAATAACTGTAATCAGTTATTATTTAAATTTATTTAATACTGTGATTGTGCCTATAATTATTGTTATCATTATTTTATCTTAATTTAATTTATATATGTTCATAATATGCCAAGTATTTTGACGCAGTGAATAATATAAATTTTAGTAAACTTTTAAGGAGAGATAATTTTTAAGATCTCCATTTTAATATTTAAATAATGCTACTTAGAATATTGAATTGTTGCTTTGAAATTATTATGATAGATAGTAACTGATTCCTCTGTACTTGTTATTATCATAAATTTATATTTACACTATATTTCATTATGGTTTGCATAGTCAATTATCATAACCTATGACTTTTTTTTATCTTTTAGTTAGAAACAATATGCTAGCTAGAGATGGTATTAAAGATATATTTGTTAATGTTTAGTAATGCATGCTAAATTTACTTTCTCCTCCTTAATTATGATTATATATATATATATATATATATATATATATATAATTAAGGAGGAGATATATATATATATATATATATATACAGACTCAGTGTATTAACTAGATTAATAATTTATTCAGCTCTTTTTGCTTAGCATAATTAATATGCTACTCTAAAAACTGGGTTGAGGTTAGTTAGCAAATTGAAGCTATCTGTTTAGGTGCAATTATATATGTATATATATTTGTAAATACTCATGTTTTGCAAGTATGTCTTTGCTAAGTACACTTGTACATAATGTCTTACTATTTTTCTGACAGGTTTGTGATGGCTACCGCTTCCATCAACACAGTTAAGATATGGCTATCTTTAGAACTGGAACATGATGGTCCAGTCCATGTTTAAAACCTATCTGAGTTCCTGAACTAGATATGTTCATATTATGGTAGCAAGCCATTCAGTCCTAGGGCATCAATCATTTGTGAATAATTACTTACTCATACCAATACCTTATTTCTTAGTTTTATTTAACACCATAGCATATATGTGCAAATGTAAAAGTGACCAGTTCTTTAGCTTTAGATTGAACTGAATCTTAGTTACTAGGCTGAATCTGTATTTTGAATTTAATTATTGCTCATCTGTTAATATATTTATAGCAACCTTCTGAGCACTGTATCAGAAATCACCTCAGAGAATTATCTTGTAACATTGGCAAACCATTGAAAATAGGATTAAAATATTATAGGCATGATTTTTAATAACCACACAAACACTCATATATATCTATTTTACATGTTAAGAGGAGACCACTGTACTAATGATAGCCTCATTCATTATGTAATGCCTGCATGTGTTAATTATATATATTAGCACCAGATAATTAATATCATTTTTATTTTGCTTGATTTTATTAATTGATTTAATAAGCCTATCTAAAATAAAAATTAGTTTCATGTTTGTCTGCTCATAATCCGAAGCAAATTCCTTAGTGATTTTATATGTCAAATATGCATTAAATAGCATGTTAAGTAGTTATTTAATCCTTAAATTATAGTTAAACTGTTTAGTTCCCCTTGAGTTACATGTTTCTTCTTATTCAGAGCCAGCTCACTGAAGAAATTGAGACCGAGTGTAACCTCAGAAATGTCATTCATAAGGTGTTAACTCACGGAGTATTGCTGCATGAGTTGAAGCTCATTTGGATTCAGGATCTTACCATTTCATTCTGGTCAGCTTTATTGTATTTTGTCTGGACTTTGGATTTTGTTACATGAATGGACAAATCTGACTATTACATAGGTTTTTTTTCCTGATTATGGTGCCCCAACATTGGGCTCATGACTTATTTACTTGACCCTGTGCAGAGATTGCTTATTTTGAGGGTGCTGTGTAGCAGCATAATATTTCATATGTAAAAAGTTTCCCAATTATGCTGCTCCAGAATTAAACCTCATTTAAAACACCCACATCCCCTGAATTTTAAGCATTCCCATTGGTTGTATATGTATATTATTTTTCCCAATAATTTACATATGTAATTTTTTCCTAATTATAGATGCCCAAGCAGAGAGCTCTGACTATTTACCATGATCCTGAATAGATTATTATATATGTAAAAATTTTCCCAATTATATTTTTCTAATAATATATATGTATAATTTTTACTGATTATGGACACTGCAATGTGAAGGCTCGATTATTTTCAATGACCCTGAACAGATTATACTTTTTCCTCAAATTGTGATGTTTTGGCAGGATAAACATATATATGTAAATTTTTTCCCAAATTATGACAGGCTAATGTTGGCTATCAAATTATATGTCTACACCTTGAATTATTTATATATGTGTAAAATATTTTTAGCCTTGTCATATGAGATTCCATTTTATTTTGTTGTTTTAAAATTTAAACTTGTCGATAGCTTGACACACTTTTAGTAGAATATATATATATAGGAAATTATCAAATTGTACTATATAATTCAGTAAATTATTCTACATCCATTCTTAATGCATATTGATTTGAATTAAGGGGATAGGATATATATGTATTTTTCTTGCTCACTAGTGACTGATGTTCAAGGATGACTTGAACAGATTTAGAGTCATCCTCACATAAATTTTGTCATTAGGAGTAGAAATATTTACAAGGGGGACCCATTACTTTAAAATTTTACTTGGAGGTTTGAATTGGACGTGAATAATGAAACAAGTGGGACAAAGTTTTTATATATATTCCAAATCAAAAAAATTTAAACCTGACACAGAAACAAAAGCAATCATGAATCTTTTTTTTCAGCTTGTATTAAAAAGAAATAAGAAAGACACATCCCGTAATGTTTATTTTATTATTATATATGTGGAAAAAATTTTATGTATTTAAATACTAGGCATGTATATTTACACAGGACATTAGAAGGTAAAAAGAGACTAGAGAGATAGGATAGGTTGGTAAAAAAAAAAGTGGCAGGCTAGAGAAGGAAGTTGAAGAACCGTTTTCATAGAGGAGGTGACAAATAGCCAGGTTGAAGAATCATTTTATAAAAATCCATTTTTAAAAAATTACCAAATTTTTAACCCCAAATTATGACAATTGGGTTATGACTGTATTAGAGTTCCTTTAAGGAGAGAGTTAAAAGCCACAATTGCACCCCAAAAGTGGCTGTTAGGATGGTAAAATATGTGGGCAGCTGACAGCTGCCAGATAAGGTTAGATGTGAATGGACAGCAAGAAAATTAGGAGTTAGAGGATCCTCTGTTACTGAAGAAAGATTTTAAATCTGGAAGTTGAATGCTGAAGGGATATACTAAAAATGGAAATGGATATGTAAGAGATTTGATACAAAAGGCCAACTTGGTGCAGGACAATAAGATCACTCAAGAAAGATCAGAAATGAGACATGGAAACCCTGAGGGAAAGACTAAAGTCTAGTGAAAGAAAGAAAATAACATGGTGACCGAAAAATAAAAATGTGAGGGAAAAAACGGGAAGCAACAGAGAATGCAGTAAACAGTATAAAGAAAATTGCCAAAACTTGCCCATTGCTTACAAAAGGATTGAGTAACATGGATGATGAAATGAAGGAAGTAAAAGAGAGCACCCAAAAGTGAAGCAGGTGTCCCACTGACTCAGTGGAAACCATGTTCTTTAAAGGGGATAATATGCCAAATGAAATGAACCCCCAAATTATTACCAAGTTTGAGAACAGAGTCAAAAGTTCTGACCATAAACCAAAAGAGGGACCACAGAGTACCCCAGTGCCATATTTGTAATCACCAATAGAGCTTATACAAACCACCGGAGATGAGTGAGATATTGTAGAAATGAAAGAGAGGTGCAAACAGGATTCCTTAGATGTAGATGAAAAGACCAAGGAGGATATTTTAAATAAAGATAGTAATAAATGATGTTGTAGAAATGGGGTACCAAGATGAGCAGAAAAAATTGAAGATGAAGATAACCAAATAGCAAAGAATTTGGAATGATTTGGGGATAGATGAAGAGAGTAGTTTGAAAATGGAGGAAATTTGTATGGTGGAAATAGAGGATAGAGATAGACATGAGGAGTTCAAATTAGTGAAGAAATTAGGAGACAAATTTGATTGGGAGCAGAGAAAAGAGTATGCTCTGGATGAAGAATATATGAACCATTGGGACAAGTCAGATTCAGAAGAGATATTATAAGATAGGGCCAAGCAAAAGCACAACAAACAATATACCCTGAGATGGAGAGAGGCAAGTGAAGAAAGTTAGGTTTGAGAGTGAGAATTGAGGATAGAGCTCATTGCAAGCAAATGGTCTTTGAAATAGGGCATGAAAGAGATGATGCCAGCAACAAATTAGAGAGGATTCTTAGAAAGAGAAGAAAAGGAAAAGACTTATATGCCTGGAGAGCAGGAAACCAGTCAGGCATTTGAACCCAGAGAACAAGAAATAGACACATCCAGCAATACCACAAATATTTTCCCATTCCATAAGGAACCATGTCATATTGAACAGGATTATGAAGATTACAGAGGAACCTTCATGGGGTATAATGATACCCATAATTTGAAGCTGTTTATCGACAAGTTCCCAGATCCTACTTAAACAAGGTGATCTAAGATTATTCATGGATCCATCCACTATCCAAACATGTTTATTCAATAATAATATTGATGACCTATATTCATTTTAAACATTTTATGTGTCTATATATTTTTTACTTATATATGTAGTTATCATTTAATTTTTTTTGAATAGTATTAGAAACTATATATACAATCATAGTGGTGGCATTAATTGCAGTACAGCAACTTTTAAAATATATAAAAATAGCCAGGCAAAATAAAGTTGAAATTTTAATTTGTCCATGTTAATTAGATTTATGATTGTATGCCATTGAATATTAATTATAAGTAAATTCATTTTTTCTCTATTTTTTTTCATAAGTTTGGGGGTATGAAATGGTATATTCCTGACTTAATATATGTTTCACCTATTTTACCCCAAAGATTCTCTGTGTTAGATTTGAATTCTCTGAATATATATATATATAAGCATCAACACAGTTATATATGTATCATCACACACACACATATATATATATATATGTGTGTGTGTGTGTGTGTGTGTGTGTGAATAAAGACTGTGATATTATCAGTTTATATATATACATTATAGCATGTACATTTACTTAAAATCGGATTTTTTAAATTGAAGATTCATTTTATTAAATGTCCATTTATTAGTTTTACATTAGAAAGTTGCATGTATATGTATGAAATCCACATATTACCATAATACATTTATAGCAGAATGTGAGTGAAAGAGTTTCTAATAATTTTAAACTTAAATTAAAGTTGTAATAAAGAAAATCATGCCACCACACACCTGCTTAATATAGTGTGTGAGAGAGATTTTTAAATCTTATTTTTCACAATAATATTTTCAAAAATGGAATTTATAAATAACAAAATTCACTGAACCAGGGCTATTGCAGAGTCTCCAAGGAATTGTGGTGGCTAAGTCAAATTAAAAGTACTTGGTTTAAAATTTAAACAATAGTTAAATCAATATTGCAAAATAAAAATAAGTTAGTGAAGAAGTGCTAATGTATTTACCAGCTGTAAATCCAAGTTGTTGACAAAATAATATAGGAATTGAAAATCATATAAATACCCCTATATTTTTGCTACTAAAGTTTATTCTATAAATTTAACATGTGTTGCTACCAGAATTCACACACATTTGAATTTAGAAATGTCAGAGTAAGGGCTGTAGATTTGCAATTTTTCCTGCAGAAAGATGGTGATCTAAAACCCTATTCATGCCACAATGGTGTCTGACCATCACCACCAAGATAAAAGATTTGCAGCCACAGCCTGCTGTTGAAAAGAAGACATCTCAGAACATGCAGCATATCCAGAGAAGAGTGTGATTATGCCTACCATTCGAAGTGCTTGAAATCCCAGATGCAGAAGGAAGATTGGTAATATTTCTTTAAAGAAAAAAATGCAGAGCTCTTAATCAATTCATCAATTTTAATATTTAAGCTAGCTTATTTAATGTTATTGAATGTTCATTATTTAAATTCCTAAATTCTATTAAAATAATAAAATCATAACTGTATCTATTTGCCTGAATTCATCTTTATAATGTAATTTTATTTCTCTAATCTATAATAACTGTAATTAATTATTATTTAAATTTTTTTAATACTGTGATTGTGCCTATAATTATTGTTCTCATTATTTTATCTTAATTTAATTTATATATGCCAAGTATTTTGAGGCAGCAAATATTGTAAATTTTAGTAAACTTTTTAGGGAGAGATAATTTTTAAGATCTCCATTTTAATATTTAAATAATGCTACTTAGCATATTGAATCACTGTTTCAAAATCCTATTATGATAGATAATAGCCAATCGCTCGGTGCTGGTTATTATCATAAATTTATATTTACACTATATTTCATTATTGTTTGCATAGTCAGTTATTATAACCTATGATTTATTTATCTTTTAGTTAAAAGTGATATGCTAACTAGAATTGATATTAAAAGTATATTTGTTAATGTTTAGTAATGCTTGCTAAATATATTTTTTTCCTTTTATATATATATATATATATATATATATATATATATATATATATAAAAGGAAAAAAATATATATATATATATAATGATGATATATATATATATATATATATATATATCATCATTAACCATTATCAATCCACTGCAGGATGAAGGTCTTTCAAAATTTAATCCATCTTCTCCGATCTTTAGCTTCTCTTCTCCACATCACCCCTGCATACTTTCTTATTTCATCCATCCATCTCACATATAGTCTCTTTCTGGGTCTTTTACAATCTCTTAGAATCCAGTTTAAGATTTCAATTGTCCATCTATTATTATCTTTTCTAGTAATATGTCCAGACCAACTCCACTTCAATCTTTTAATTTTTTCAATGAGGTCAGTAACACCTTTTTGTTCTCTTACCCATACATTGCATTTTCGATCTCTTCTTGTTACTCCCAACATGCATCTCTCCATACTTCTTTGAGTGTTTTGGAGTCTCTGTATTGCTCTTCTATTAGGTGTCCAAGTCTCAGAGTCATAAATAAGAACTGGTAAAACACATTTGTTAAAAACCTTTCTTTTCAAACACATAGGCATATTTCCTTTTAGTATCAAGTTATTTCTACCAAAAGCACTTTAACAAAGTTTAATTCTGTGATTAATTCCATCCATTATGTTTCCATCTGTATTAATAATCTAACCAAGGTATTTGTAACTGTTAATTTCTTCTAATTCATCATAATCAATCTTTATTTTCATATTTTGAGAAAATCGTTAAACATTACTTTAGTCTTTTTAACATTTATCTTTAGTCCTACTTTCATCTGATAACTCCTGCAACATTTCCTGCAGCTCTGAAGTATTATTTGCAAAAATAACTAAATCATCTGCAAAATCTAAATGACTTAAATAATCTCCATTTACTGCTGTAAAAAGTTTTGGAGATATGGAGTCACCTTGTCTTACACCTTTCTCAATGTTGACTTTCCGAGTACCATTATGTAATCTAATTGTTGCTGTTGCATTTTTATAAATATTCTTTAAAAAATTACAATATCCTGGATCTATACCTTGATGATCCAATGCTTTAATCACTGAAGAAATGTTTATAGAATCAAATGCCTTTTCATTTTCTACAAATCCAAAACATAATGGTAACTCACATTCATTTGTCCTTTCTAAAACTTCTCTCAATACCTGAATATGATCTACTGTACTAAAATCACTTTTAAATCCAGCTTGTTCCCTTGGTTGGTGGAAATCCAATGTTCTTTGTAGACGAGTTGCAATTATCTTGGTAAAAATTTTGTATAAAACTGATAAAAGGCTGATAGGTCTGTAATTTCTAATATCTTCTTTATCACCTTTTTTAAATATTAATATTATTACTGCATTCTTCCAATCATCTGGTACATCTTTATCATTTAGACATTTGGTATATAACTTTGCTAAAAAAAAATTTCTATTTCTTCACCTGCTTCTTTTAATATATGAATTATAATTTCATCATTACCTGGAGCCTTTCCTTTCTTCATACATTTAATTGCATGTTTCACTTCTTCATTTAAAATTCTGGGCAATTCAGAAGATGTAATAGAAATAGGAGGTACTTGTTCTCTATTGCTATATAATTCTTGATAAAAGTATTCTACCCATTTCATAATGTCATCTCTCTTTTTAGTAATAATTCTATCTTTTTTTCTTATTGCAGATATAAATTTCCTACCAATACCAAAATATTGTTTTACATTCTTGAGACTTATTTTTTTCTACAGTTTTCCTTGCTAGTTCACAGTTATACTTTCTTATATCATTTTCAACTCATTTCCGTACCATTTTACAAAATTCGAGATATTCAATCCTTTTTAATGCATCATTTTTGTATATCTTCATATTCTTTCTTTTCTTCATAAATTCTCTAGTCTCAGTAGAAATTTTATTCGTCAATTGCTGCTTTTTTCTACCAGCTATCTTTGTTGCAGTTTTTAAAAGTGTATCAGTTATTTTCATATTAATTTCATTCAAATCTGAATCATGTTCAAAATCTACTAATACTTGAAACCGATTTGTAAGTTCTAATTTAAATTCGTCAGAATGTTTCTGAAAATTAGGAATATCAACTGTAAAAATTGTTTTTCTTAATATTTTTTGTCTCTTTAGTTTTGCATTAACACGTATCTTACACCTTACTAATCGATGATCACTTTCTGTGTTAAATTTATTAAGAACATTACAATCTTGAGATATGTATTTTCTGTTAGTCAAAATATAATCCAATTCTGCTGTATCTTCATTGGGATGCTTCCATGTCCATTTCCTTTTAACATTTTTTGCAAAAAAAGAATTCATAATATAAAGTTTTTCTTTTTTAGCAAACTCCACTAGTCTATGTCCTCTCATATTTCTATTACCATAACCAAAATTACCTACAGCATTTTCATCTTTCATTTGTTTACCAATTCTAGCATTAAAGTCTCCCATAACAATTTTAAAATGTTGTTTACTCTGAGTGAAAGCCTTTTGTACATCCATATAAAAATCTTCTACTACTTCATCACTATGAGCACTTGTTGTGGCATAAACCTGAATTATCTGCATTTGGTATCTGCTATTAAGTTGTATAACTAATCTTGCCACTCTGTCTGATACACTATCAATCTCCACAATGTTGTTCTTCCACTTTTTATTTATAATGAACCCTACTCCACTTGTATTTCCAATATTTTTGCCTTTATAATAGAGTACATGTCCACTTTTTAAATCAATTGTCTCTTCAGCTTTTCTTCTAACTTCACAAAGTCCAATAATGTCCCATTTAATATAAGACAGTTTTTCTTCTAATTCTTGAAATCTTCTTTCACCTGAAAGTAATCTGCAGTTGTAAGTACCTAAATAAAAAGTCATCATCAAATGGCAGCCTCGGTCCGCAATCAGAGGATTCTTAGCACCCTCTGCCTTCGGCTACCAACCGCTGCCTTGGTTGGTAATTTTACAGGCTCCTGGGAATAAGGGCCATGATTTATTTTTGTCTGTCATAATTGTATATATCTATTGGGAAAATAACATTTACACAAACTTTCATTCTGCCTTATCAGGCAACTGAGAAGAAAGACCATAGTGTTTCTTGATCTTAAACTCAGAGGTAAAAATCCAATAAACTCACCATGCTGGCTAATGCATGTTGGTGATCAGCCTATCCATGTGTGTATACTATATGAATAATCACATAGTAATAACAACTGCAATGACAAGAATGTATGGAGTGGACATTAGGAATTTACCCTGCTCGGTTCCTTTAAGGCCTCCAAGAGGAATCAAAGGGTCTCCCTTCAGTTAATAGCAAACTCCTTTCTTCAGCCATAAAGATATATATATATATATATATATATATATATATATATATATATATATATATATATATATATATATATATATATATATATTATTCAGTGCATTAACTGGATTAATAATTTAATTAACCCTTTTTACTTAGCATGATTAATATGCTAGTCCAAGAACTGTGTTGAGGTCAGTTAACAGATTGAAGTTATCTGTTTATGTGCAATTAATTAATTATATATATTTACATATTTATATTTACTAATGCATTGCATGTGTTTACTAAGTACACTTGTGCATAACATCTTGCTATTTTTCTGATGGGTTTGCAGTGGCAACAACTCCTATCCACACAGTTCAGGTATGACTATCTTTAGAACTTGAACACAAGGGTCCAGACCATGTTCAAAGTCTATCCATGCTCCTGACCTAGGTATGTTCATATTATGGTAGCAAGCCATTCAGTCTTAGAGTACCGAGTATTTGATGCTGAAGCCCATGAATAATTTACTCACTGACACTGCAACCTTATTTTTAGTGTTATTTAGCATATTATATGCAAATCTAAAAGTAATCAGTTCTTTCCTCCTTATAATTAACGTTTCAGCTTTAGACTGAATCGAATCTCGGTTACCAGGTTAAATCTGTATTTTGAATTTAATTATTGCTCAACTATTAATATATTTATAGCAGCCCTCTGAGTGCTGCATTAGTAATCATCTTAGCTAGATTATTATCTTGTAACATTAAAAAACCATTGCAAAATAGGTTTGGCATATTAAAATATTATAAGCATGATTTTTAATAACCACACAAACACTCATGTATATGTATTTTATATGTTAAGCTGAGACCACTGTACTAATGATAGTCTCATCCATTATGTAACACCTGCTTGTGTTAATTATATATATTAGCACCAGATAATTAATGTCATTTTTGTTTTGTTTGATATCATTAATTGTTTTAATAAATCTCTAATAAAATATAAATTTGTTTCACGTCTGTCTGCTTGCAACCCAAACAAAATTCCCTAGTGATTTTATATGTCGAATATGTATTATTTAGTTAAATTAAATAATGTGTTAAGTAGTCTATTTAACCTCTAAATTATAGTTAAATTGTTTAGTTCCCCTTGAGTCTCATGTTTCTCCCTGTTCAAAGCCTGCTGACTGAAGAAATTGAGATCAAGTGTAACCTCAGAAATGTCATCCATAAGGTGTTAAATCATGGGGTACTGCTGAATGACTTGAAGCTTAGTCAGATTCAGGCTCTCATCATTTCATTCTGGTCAGCTTTGGTGTATTTTGTCTGGTCTCTGGATTTTGTTATGTGAATGTACAAATCTGACTGTTACAATATATTAAATAAAGGTTGTTCATTCACATTGGAATATTAAGTTTGTGTAATTTTAATGAAATTTTAACTTTTAAATGTTGGTGTGAATTAGAGATGGGCGCTGTCATGAAAACGATGGCTGTTATTTATTTTTTATTGGTATGTTCAAAATTGTATTTATTATACATTGTTGTGATTGAGATTATAGTTTACTTTACATTTACCTGTCAAGACCCGTATCATTGATTTCAAATCTTGAGGACTCTGAAAAATTTTTAGTAGTAAAAATTTTCCATGCAATCTTAGGACTTTTTTAACTTAATTATTCATCCAACATTGTACCAGCAAATAAGTAATTTGCTATTATTTAATTGGATATTAAAAGAAATCTCCGTCACTTAGTCAAGAAAATGACAACACACTGTAAAAAAAATACCTAATTAAAATATAGCTCCTTCTAATAACAAAAAGTATGGAACATTCCTCTAGAAATTGAACCCAATATATATGTACTTAATTTATTTTTCAGAGAGTTAATAATTTTCAAGAAACACAGATTTTTTTTTTCAGGTGATAGTTTCATCGACAAAATAACTATGGGACAAATTTTTGTCAGTAATAGATATCCAGCTACTTCTGGGTGAAAAGAAAAAGAATATTTGTAAAAAAAAATTATTAATTATCAAATATCTCGCCTACTATATAAAATATTTTCCTTTGTTGATTTCTAGGGAAAAATTGTGAAGAGGGTGTTTTATGTAGTGGATTATTTATAGTAGCATATTATATCATTTATTTTTACATAATGAAATAGTGCATCCCCCTGACATGTCTTTGAACTAGTATTATATTCTTGGCAAGATAACTATCAGAATTTTTTTTCCGATTTATAACTTTCTTTCCAGGTAACTATTTCAATTAGTTATCCACTGTTAATAGATAAATGTGCCTTGCAATTATTAGAAAAAGAATAAAGATCCCAGTTAATCTGAATTATTCAAATAAATGTAGATGCGTTGACTGTAAAATGCACGCACATAATTGTATTGTAAAATAAAAAACTTTACTACTAAACGGAGAAATGCATTTTCTTCACTCTGCTATGAGTGTCATTTTAATTACTACCGCTAATTACAACATAAATGCTTATATATTCCACCACATATTCTTGAAGCATATAAATAAGGACATCTTAATATATAATATTCAGAATGCATTTCATCCTGAACTAGCACTCTTCAGCTAATCCAGGTCACAATATCATTATTGATCCATTACTCTCTTTCAACCAATATTGATCCACTGCAGGATGAAAGTCTATCTATATTTAATCCAGCTTTTCCAAACTTTTCTATTTTTTATATATAATGTTTGATTGAATACAAGAATAATTTACATACCCGGAGTTATGTAATTATGTAAGGATTTAAACACAGACTTTCAAGCTTACTTCAGCTATCCATTCCATCTCATACAACTGATACACATGACCACACACATGTAAAAGTTAAATGATCTCCAATATATGTATTTTGTGCTGAACCAGCACTCATCACTTGGTCAAGATTATCATCTCCCACATATATATATATAATCAGTGCTCAGTTTATACAATGATATAAAATCTTCAAATTTTATTGGACAGGGTTCAATCTACTCCATACTACAACTCTTCAGCCATGAGATAGATTGAATAGCTGAAGAGTGTTTGAAAGTCTGTGTTCAAATCTCTTATATTGTATCTATATATTATTTAATGTTTTCACATTTATTTGATGTAAGGAAAGTAGTTTTTGGATTAAACATGCATTACTTTTGCTTATTTTCCAATGTTTTGATGAAATAGCATCTGCCAATGTCAAGGTTAACTTTTCAAAAAAAAATTAGATCTTAAATAGTAATGATGTGAGGTAGTTGAGCGTATATATATATATATAATAAGCATGAAAATAGCTCTTAACAAGCTTTTCAGAATATCCCCAACCTCAGACTAGTTTTTGCTACTGACTTCCCCAATGAGGTGCTAGGATATTCAAGCATTAGAAACCGGTCTGAGGTTGAGGATATTCTGAAAAGCTTGTTAAGATATATTTGCAAGCTCATTATATAACATTTGTAATACCAGCTTCTTAAATCAGGTCATGTGACATATGACTGATTTCTTTGTATATAAATATTGTAATGGCATGTACCAAAGAGGGTTATTGAGGTGATAGGAATTATAATCCACAAACTTGAGCAAAAATTTAACAGTGAATGCAATATAAGTACTTATAAATTATAAAATGGCATCACCAGCATTAAAAGTGACATAATATAAAATCTGAGGCTGATCATCATCAAAGTTGTGAGCCATCAAGTACCACGAGTGTACTAACTATCAATAAACTAATTATCAACTCTATAAAGGAAGTATAAGAACTTTAAAGATGATCTTTACGACTTTAGAACCATCCAAATAATTCTACAGAAAACTATATGAATGTCCACACAGACATATCCATGCATATATATTGAAAGACCGTTGTGCCTAAACTAGCTTTAGGATTGCAAGAACTGTAAGGACTATTATATGCTTAATTCTTTATATTATTAAATAATTTCAATGGGATTACCTACAAATCTCTTAAAACACAACTCTATGATGAAATCAGTTACACACATTAATAATTCATAGAATAGATTGCTAAAAGAATATAGACATCAAAAATTAATTTCAGAGATTATATTTTTAAAATGATTACTTAATCAAGTTAACTAATAAACAAAAGAATATAAAAAATTAGGAATTAATATGGCAAATCCATAATTAATACATACTGATTATATTTTAATTAACATTTAATCTAAATTAGCTATTCCTCCTAATGAACAACCCCTAAAAAAAATTTCACAATAAAAAAAAACAATTTTAACAATAAGCCATCTTTCATGGATTTTTTTAGTCTAACTTTTGTAGTTGTCTAGTTGAATGTTTCTTTTTGTGAATCTTTGAGGTGATAATTAAATCAACCTCCTGGCTTGTAAATTTTTCAGGTAATAGTGTAATCAACCTTGTGTCTCCAGTGGAGTTTTTTTAATTTTATCAATAATTATTTTTATTCAATTATCTTTTTTTTTGTTTTTGTTTTTCTATTTTTTTTTTTTGTAGCTCCACATATCCGATTTAACAATTATTTTCATTTCAAGTTAACATAAGTTAAAATAGCCATTATTTTGGGTGGATCAATATATAAAGCTGATTGGAAGCTTCTCACAGGTGTACTTTCTTTCTCTTTACATTTCTTTGAATTTGTCACATGAATATTTCATGTATGTAAATCATTTAATAAATTTAGTCTAGTTAAAATCCTATTTAACAACTAGGGTATCATGCAAGTTACATGATAAGAAATAATCATTTTCATTTCCTTAGGGCCATTTGACAAATTTCAAGCCATCAAAGCCTTCAATTGAAATATCTGACATTGAAAAAATTGAGTGGTCTCTTCTGCACCTACTCTATATCTCTCTTATGATATCTAATACTGTATACCATCCAGATGCTCTTTAATCAGGTATACTATCCTACCTTTGAAATTTCTGTTTTGTCAAACAATGATTTTCATCAGTGATTTGCTGATTTCTGGAGGTATATGCAAGCCAGTACTATTTTGTGCTTCCATTCTGTTTAATAAAAATAAGTTTTCTAAACTTTAAAGTGTCCCAAAAGGGTTTCTCATGCATCATCCTCTACATGACTTTATCTTAAGGAATGTATTGATATCTCCTTGGCATGACTCATCCTATCAGAGACTTGCTTTCTTTTTATAACACCCACTCACTAACTTCTATTAGCTCTGCTTAAATGTTCTTTAATTTTATCTTTTTGTAATAGTTCTTTATATACTTTTTTCATATCTTTTCTTGCTCATTTTTCATCTGCCTAAAATTTTCATTTAACTCTTCTTGAGTGAGACAATTTTGCTCAACTCTATTTTACAGTTTTCTATTTAATCTTTAATATTTGATTCTGCATTTGACCTACTACTTCTTATTTCATTCTTCAGAATAACTGCCCTGTCAATTCCTTTTGTTATTTTTTCTTCTCTTGTAAATTCCAGTTGTTCAATCTCTCCATTATTTGATATATAATTTCAATTTCCTCTTGCATTATTTCCTGCATATGATATACAATGTGTACTATTTTTTGTCTTATTCCTTCTTGTATTCCTCCATTGTTCAGTTTATATTCTGGATAGCTTCATAAACACTCTGTTTTATCATATGGTTTTCTATTTTTTCTTTTCTCATTGATTATCTTCTTTTGCTTTTTTTAATAGCACTTTTTCTCTTGCTGATTGTTTTCTTCTATTAGCAATATTCCTTCCATTTGTTATGAATTGTAGCTTCAGTTCTAATACTTCGGATGCTTAAAATGTTTATGATTTTCCCTTCCTGAGACATAAATTGTTTGGTTGTTGTTACTACATGATGCAGTAATAATATGGTAGATTCTGAAGTTCAAAGTCCATGGATTATATATCAAGCTCAATCATTTCTATTGCTTGCTCTTACCATGAACTACCAAGCAATAGACCATTTAATTAGAGTGGAGTATTCTGAATGTCAACATCCTCAAATTGCATTCCAGCTCTGTCACTTCTGGTATTTGAACTTTTTATGAACACTAGTAATCTACATTTTTTTTTTTTGCTTTTAGAAATTTAGGCTTAAAATTGTGGTAAATAAAATATTATTATTGTTGCTGCTGTTCAACTCTAAGGAAATTTGCTAAATGCATGAAATTTTTTTCCGTAAAACCATGTATAATATATTATTAAAATATCTAAGGTAATGTTTGTTTTAAAGAAGATTCATTTTGTTACATCAAATTATGATAATAAATAATTTGATGTAAAGAGATGATTGAATTATGTGAATTTATATATATATATATATATATATATAAATTATTAATAATTCTCTATATAAAAATATAAATTCTTATATATATATATATATATATATAAGAAATACTATAGATCCAAGGCTCATAGGAGTTGAATACCTCTTTTACAAACAGTGAAGACTGCATCACATTATAAGCTTATTTTTATTTTACAGTTGTATTTATCAATAGGCATCTTTGATCAACTTAGATTAGCATTTACTACCTAACAAATAAATTTTATGGCTAAATAAGATTGCTTGGGTAGTGAAAATACAACTTTTATCTGGATTCAATGCCTATATCTTAAAGAGAGAAAATGAATTCATTAATCAATATGCTATGAACACATATTTATGATATCTTAGTTAATGTTATAGATCTAGACATTTTATTTTTATATAAAAAAAAAAATGTTTTAATGCACAAGAACTGTATTTGCATTAAGTATATTTATAAAGATCAACTATTATCTTTTTTATTGTCAATACTAAATATTACCTGCAAGTCTCAAAAAAGGAAGAATAGTTAAGATAATTTGGGCCTGAAATCCCTACATATCTTAGGCCAAGTTAAGATACTAATGATCTCATCTTTTAATGTATTATTGCTCTCAAAAGTCATTCTATTATTTTTAAAAAGTCTACAATTTGACAAGTATATCATTTTAAATATCTGGCAACATGTTTTTATTTGTCTAATTTTATGTGTTTAAGGATCACAACAAATAATAATCTTTGATCATTTTGTGAAATGCTTTTCCTATCCAAGCCACTTCATGGAATGCTTTTCTTATATATCCTCAGAGCATTCACATCAGGTGTTATTCTCTGCAATAGTGCAATATAATGTTTATTTATTTTGAGGGCCTGTTAAGAGCTTTTTAACAGACTAGGTGTTCTCTCTTAGTATCCCTAATCACATGATTCTTTATATATTTTTCAATATTCTACCATATTTATGAATCTTCAGTGAACAATAAAGCTCAACATTTAACTTAATATTTAAAATCATAATAAACATAAAGTGAGTAATCATATACTTAAGTTACTGAAAATTCTATGACATTCAAACACATTAGTGACAACTTGAACATTTAACAGTTTCATTCATTTAGTTTGAACTTAGCGTTTTTTTTTATTGCTACTCCGCTGAAGATCGTTTGTAAAATCCTTAGAAATTAGTAAATAAAATATAAACTTTTCAGTTTCATTTATAATAAATGTAAAGGGAGCTGAAAAGTTTATACTTCATTTAAAATATCCCATATCTTCATCTAGAACGGGTCTGGATTCTTTGATTTAAAAAGCCAGCATGCAATCTATGAACAAACAGTTCATGGTTATGTAAATTTGCATATTGAGATGCAAGAATAAATTTGTTAAAAGGATAAAAACAATAAAAAGATACCTTGATGGCAGTTATATTAATGTATCTTGATAAAAAAAATCCCTAATATATATATATTAAGACTACTTCTCTTTAATAAACATTTCATAGTATTATGAATATTGTTCTTCAGCAGTGTACCAACACATTTTCATTATAATGTTGTTTTTTACGAGGAATGTATGATTATCATGCAATATAATAGAGAACTAAAATTGAAGAATTAGCATGTAGTGTTTATAAACATATTTATAATTCACAGATTAGTTTGTATAGTTATAGTAAAACTCAGTTTGATTTTTTTGTTGTTTTAACTCTTATACTTTTCTATTGTTTGTTGTTGTTCTGAATGTTTTCTGGACTTTAAATGGTCAGACTTCGTTACAAAGGATTGCTAATGATAACGATGGTGCTGTTGGTAATCAATTATTTGAAAAATTAACGTGGAGGAATAGTCGTTCTACTTTTTTTTTTCATATGTCAAAGCATCGGCTGAGAAGCGAACCCGCGACAACTGTCTGCAAGCAAGCAGCGGCTGCGCTGATCTCTCGGCTACCAACGCTTTACTTCTTTTTGAAATAAAAAAAAAATCATTTAGAAAGTTGAAAACTAAATACTATGTCTTAGTTAAATGAAAATAATGCAAATAATATATATATATATATATATATAAAAAGAACTATATTCTAAAAACTTAAAATTGCATATAAACTTTAAAAAGTTTGAATTATATATATGAATTAATTTTAAAAAATTATAGATGAAATATTGAAATTATAATTATTCTTATAGTATCTAGAATAGCTCAACTTCTGTTTTAAAGGTAAATCTACCAAAAATGCTATTATTGTGACTGATTTCAGTTCGCAAATGCCAGTCTCAATTGTTCATTTACTTAATTAGAATATTTAATATCTAACATTCAAGTTAACTACACGGAAATTAATATTTCATATATATATTATAATTTTTATTAACATAAAATATGAGCATATATCACGGAATTCATTCAATGTAAACTTTTTTCTAGTTATTAATAATAATAATAATAAATACTGATATTTTGAACAGATCACATCATCCATCATATGAATAGAAAAACACATTCAAGGATGATGGACAGACGCTCTCAAAAATCCAATGCAATAGATACCTCATGTATAATGTTAATATTAATATCAAGCAAATGTGTGCATGAATAAATATAAAATTGAGAAATTAGTCTGATTTTTAGGCTGATGAATGGCTGTGATTAGAATGACTTAAGGTGAAAGACGCACTGATAGAAACTGGAATATATATATATATATATATATTGTAACAATATTTATAAATTAATATAATATGTATTTGTAATTATTAAATTAATATAAAAGATATGTATTTGTAACTATAATTTGTAACTATTTTAATATGTCACATTTGTAACCATAATAAATATTTAGATAGGGGAAATTATTAATTATTAGATATATGCCTATCCAATCTGTACCATTTGTAACTATATTAATTCATCATAGCATAGATAAAGAAATTATAGAATCACTGTGCCACTTGAAAATATCAGCATTAAAGATTCTTGGTATTTATTTATATATTGGGGCAGTCATTTGAACAATAAAACATACTGGCCATTGTCATCTAATAAAAATAATATTAAATATAGCAACTGAATAAAAGTACCCACTGTGAGATTCCTGGAGTGCCTTATGCTTATCTCCAATACTAGGTTCTTCTAACAAAGAATCCTTCCTATTCTTCTTTCCAAATATATAAGACCATTCATGGTCATATGCACACACGGGTGCTATTCATGACAACTTATAAAAAAATATATTTTATAAAACTAATATTATGAAGTTGGAAAGGGATGATATCACTCTTTATTCAGTTTAGCTAAGTACATGTGTTTTCCCATGAGCGCCACTAGATTGTTTTCAATCTAGATAAGTATCTATTTATAGTGTACTTGAGTTCAAACTCATTCAGTACATATTTATTACACATGACTTGGATGACTATTGAACAAAAATGACATTCTTACATTTTATCTATATTGATAAAATTACAAGATCCCAATATTACCAAAGTTTATACTATAGATCAAAGATTCTTATAGACATTGCTAGCTCATTAGCGTATATTGATGAACAGACATGTATAATCCTATTAATGGCTTCCAAACAAGCATGTGAAGACCATTATTGATATTGATGGCCATTTAACTAGATTATTTATCACAATAAAGGTAATAATGATGATGATGATAATAATATCATAATAATGATAATAATAGTGATATCATAATAATGATTATAATAGTGATGATGATACCAGCCATGGCTTATCAATAAACTCACAACAATAAATTCATCTTTATAAACTTATAGGCATCTATTAAAATTATCCTATTTCATACTGGGATTTAATAATACTAATGGTGATGATTGATCATCATGAATCTCTTTGCATAATATTCAATTTTCTATAAACCCCTATTTACTAAAATATATTCATTACGCTAAACATTAAATTTAATGATTATAATTTATTAATGATGATTGATGGCGATCATAACTTTTATATAGTATTATTTGAAACATTTTTAACTAATAACATGATATCCATCTTTGATGAGGATGATCTAAATTCATGGACACAACACAATTTTAGCTTTCTATGTTGAACTATAATTATCAAAATTTGGTTATTCTCAAGCATAATCCTTAAATACTTAAATATCAACATTCTAGTTTACCTATTATTTTGCGGACGCTTAATATTTGCAAGTGATTGCTCAATATATACGAATGGTAATACTTAATAACTGCGAGCAATGATGATGAATTAAAATGATAGAATTAAGACAAAAAAAAAAACACAATATTCTTAATAATAACTCGGAAACCAATTAAGATATATAATTATATTTTATTAACACTACTACTCTTTCTTTCCTTCTTTAAAGTCAAATCGACAATTAAATAAATGGCTTATTAATATAAAAATTTATATAAGTATAAGCAAATAAACTTAATATATAGGTTTGTCATTTTTCTTGATATCTCAAAATAAGCTGACTTAAATCAATATTAGAAAAAAAAATACATATTCTATAAATGCTTATTTAAGACTTTTCTTACTCATCATATCATAAAATAAATTTCAGGTGAAACTTGTATATGTTATTTCATTTCCATTCAAATGTAATGCCCTACTTTTCAATTTACCATTTTAAACTAATCATATATAAACCTATTCCTATTCTTTGATGTGTTTGGATAAGCAGTTACACATTCACGCATTCGGTAATGTTAACATATATGTTTAAAATGTATACCCATAAATTACATATATAAAAATATCTTTTTCTTTTGCAACCTTATAGCGAAAGAAAATAAAATACATATATTAATTTTTAATATGCAACAAGATAAAATAAAAATAAAAAACATTATAAATGCATATATCTATAGGTTGCTCATTATCATTAACAACTGAAGAACAATTAAAAAAAAACATTTCAACATTACAATATATAATAAAAAAAAACAAAAAAAAAATAATGAAAAATTTAAGTTTAAAGATTTAAACTATGTTTGTGCTATGTTGTGAGATATTGCAAATAACTATAGATAAACAAGTCTTTAATGTTTCTGTATCAAAAAAGAAAATTGCTTTGACCAGTAAATTAAGGTTTACTTTTAATAAGTAAAAGAATAAAATCGGTTAAAGAAAGTTCATATTTACCCGTCTACTTTTTACTTCTTATTAATGTCCTGAGTTTGAATTTTCAGACTGCTTTTCTTTGCTCACCAACAACAACAACAAAAAAAAAGAAAGTTATTGCAGATACTTTTAAGATAATGCTGAATCAATTGACTTGCTTGTTTCTTCAATTCCATTATTATTCACTGTTGATTGGCTTCCTTCTACCATTTAAAAAAAAAGTTATTATAAGTACTTTGAATAAGTAGGTACCAGTGGATTTGCTTGTCTCTCTCCTTTAAAAAAAATAATTGCTGTTGACACTTTAGATGATTGAGGTAAATCAACAAAAATTTGATTTATGGCTTCAAACTTGGTTCTACATGGCTGTTATAAATTTTCTTTTCCTCCTATTTCCTCTTCTCCATTCATTCGAAGGTAATGAGCTTTTAATAAGCCAGGAACTAGAAACAAAGCATTCCATATAGCTTGTGTGGTTGGCTTCAAAATCTATCATTTTGTTGGTTATTACTGGATACATGACTTCATAGACAGATCAGCGATTTTGACTCATTCTGTATTAACCAGGAAGCAGAAAAAAATGGTTTAGCAATGCAGAGGCATAGTATTATGCATAACCAAATATGTTAATATCATTTTTATATAATTATTACTAACTTCTAATAAATTCAATCTTGTTCCAATGTTTTCCTCTCTTCTTTAATATTGCTGGAAATTGCTTTATATAAACGCACATTTCATTTGCTCTTTTTTTTTTCAACTTTCAAAGAGTGAGAAAAAAAAATTAAAGCGTTCACTCTCTTTTAAAAAAAAATCAGAGCTTACATTTCTGCTTAAAAATAATAACAAGGAAGGACCGACTGAGTTGAGTCTCAAAATAATAATAATAATCTGAGTGACTCTCTCTCTAAAAAAATTAATGACTAACTCATCATCTCTCTAAAGAAATTTAAGACTAACTGATTAAAAAAATTGTTTTAATCATTTATATCGTGAATTTCAACCAAAGGAAAAAAAAACATCTGGAAATCTTTATCTTAAAAAAAAAATCAAAGCTTCACAAGTTTGACGTCGGTCACAATCAATAAAGACTTAAAATTGATCGCTATCGTTATCTACATCAAAGCACCTCTTTTGTAAAAATAATCTTAAGACACAGATAACAACAAACCTGGAATCTATAGCCATCAGGAATACGTGTAAAAGCATCTTTGTGTTTGTACAGATGTATTCATTCTTTCACACGTGTACATTTTTTATCTCCTAATCTAACAATCTTAATTGCCTTATTTTACACTTTTCTGATTTACTCTATTTTAACAAAATGAAAGTTAAATAAATTTAACACATATTATTTAATAAAAAAAAATTATATAATAAATCACAAAACTGCTTATTCATAATAATAAATCTATACATATAAATTTCTGTATGTATAAAAGAAAAAAAAATTTTTTTTAAATAATTGAATACTATATATATATATCTACAATATATATATATATATATATAATACAAATATGTAATATAAATAAAATGCCCTTTAATTAAAAAATATTGTAATAACAATAAAAATAATAAATATAATAGTTATTAAATATAATATATGGTCTTTCTGTCTTTCAATCCACAGAAGTACTTTTAGTTAGTTCCTTAACCCTCCTCAACTGCAGTTAAATTCAAAAAACATACCGAAAGTAAACATTAACACCCAGGTCCCATAAATCCCAAATTTTAACATTAGTAGCTTGTCTATTAATTATATTCATTTTATTTCTATTTATAAAAATTATCTTCTTATTTTTTCTTTTATTATGGTTTCTCTCTTCATGAAGAATCTTAATACTTTCAAGTTCAAACTTAAATTTATATTTACATACCCTTTCATGATCCAAGAAAACTGAAGCAGTCATTAAATCATTACTATTTTTACTAAGCATGTGAAAAGTAAAAATAATAATGATTTAATGACTGATTCAGTTTTTTTTTTTTTTTGGATCATAAAATGACATGTGAATATAAATTTAAGTTTGATCTTGAAAGTGTTAAGATTCTTCATGAAGAGAGAAACTATACTAAAAGAAAAAATTAAAGAGGCAAATTTAATAAATAGAAATAAAATGAATATAATTAAAAGATAATCTGCTAATGTTAAAATTCAGGATTTATGGGATTTGAGTTGATGACATTCACCTCCATTATGTTTTTTGAATTTAACAGCAGTTGAGAATGGTTAGGAAATTAACTGAAAGTACTTCTGCAGATGTAAAACTGTATATTATATTTAATTACCATAATATTTATTATTTTTATTGTTATATATATATGTCTGAAGTACATTGATATCAAAATGCTATATCTAACAGTATTGATATAAATTCTCTAATCATAGTGACCTAACCAAACTGTGTGAGAATAGTCAATTTTATATCATCTTCTTAAAATCCATTCTATTTTTACAATAAGCAGCGGATCTTTAAATATCATTACCTAAATATATAGTCTTTATAGCATTAAAGTTCTAGTCTTAAATCTGGTTAAAATTGATTCATTGTTGTTCTTATCACATCATGCAATGTTCACAACTAAGATTTCCTCTCTAAATCTGTTTTGGCATTTGCTTTTTCAGTACCAAGCCTTGTGACAAAAAAAAGATGGAACATAAAAAAATTTGAGTTGCTGAGCATGTAAATTAGTAGATCAAAATCCAGTTACACTTACATACAATCTCACAATCATACTCAACAGACAGATGTTTATTGGCATGAGAATGACAGGACTCTGTATTTCCTTTAAAAAATTAAACCAAAAATAAAATAAAAATGAAGAGAAAAACACAAAAAGTAAATAAATGTTATTTTATACTGCATTTATAATCAGACAAAATTTATTAAGATTTATTATAAATTATAATTGTTTGTAAACTGAATTTGTGAACTTAAAACAGCAAATATTTAAATATGCACAAATTAAATGTATGAATTAGTTAAAAATATAATAATCAATATATTTATTTATCTGCAAAAAAATAAAAACTTAATTGAAATGTATAAATGATTAAATTTGGTAAAACATTTACCAAACATTATCAGATACATAGACAATTGTTAATATAAATGTTGGCTTTAATCAATAGATCATTTTCAGTTTTCAGTTCAGACTTTTAACTAATATTGGGAGAAAAAGACTAATTGATCAGCATTTGTAAGTTGAAAGTAAATCACAATTATAAAAGTTCATTGCAGCAAAAAATTGAATTGTATATCTGAAACTCTAAAATTTCAACATTGAGATCCAAGTGTAGGGCTTCCGGATTCAAGGTTCCTCACTGATGAAAACCATAAGCTGAAAAACTACCCTCAAACTATTGGTTGAGAAAGCACTGGATAAGGACATCTAGCATTTATTAATTACTAAATCTTTTACTATGTGGCACTATTGTGGAGGGGGGATGTGCGATTCTTTAAATCTTCAAAATTATGACATCTGTCACAGAAGAGAATAAATATATTAATGTGATAAGCTAAGACACTTTTTTAACATTACTGCTTCCTTCCAATCTTTTAATCCTATCAGTAAGATGAAGAAAGTAAATCCATCTAAGCTTCCTAATGTTTACAATATTGACTGCTAAATCAGGAGTTTGAAAAAAAATTGGAATGTCTGTAATCCATTGCCTGTCACAAAATACTGAATAGTAAAGAAATCAAAAAACTAAAAGAATAAATAGTAAATAAACTATTAGTAGGAAAGATGATATACAAGCCAGTGAGACCACAGACTTAAAAAGTATATATTACATTTGAACACTTTATGACAAATCCTTCAAAATGGATGAACTGCAAATACAAGCTATTGTTGAAAATTCAAATTGTATACAATTTAAAACATATGTTTTAAAATGCCTTAATTAATTTATAAATAGTTTAAGTGAATATTTTTTTACTCATAATTTTTTTTCTGTTTTAAAGTCTAGTATTTAACGTATTAAATGTTGTTGAAAATTATCTATTAATTTAGCCTTTAATCAAAATGTAGCACACACTTCTCATCACCACTAAATCTTAGACTAAAATAATTGGCATACTATTAGCTATTATATTTTGTTAAAAATTGAGAACTCACGTGCAAGATTAATTTTATTAATACCTAAATGTCTGTGTAATTATACTTTGATTTCTTGTACAAACCAGGGTATAGCCCGCATACATCTCACAATGGCTGTATAGTAAATGTAATAACATAATTAGCTATTCTTGTTTTTCTAATAATTTGTCAGGCAGAATGATATATGCATGTAGATTTTCACTTAACTAATATGATATGTTTATTTAATTGTTTTGTATTGTTAATTTCTATCAGGTATATATTATTAAATATTTAACAAATCAAATTTTGGATATACTTTTTAATTTTTTAAAATGTGTTCTATAATAAACCTTGCTTGTTATATTGTTAATTTTTCGGCTAGATAATATTAAATTCTTACTAAATTGAATGTGTATATATTCTTTATTTCTAAAATGTATTTTATACTGGACCATACATTTTTCACAAGTGTATGCATGTCTGATACATTCTTATTCTTATGAAATAGTTTAATCAAAGATTTGGGTAGATAATGTAGAAATGGGGATTATTGTAGATATTGTAAGGATCACAAAAAATAATGAAGGCAACCTATTTAAGAAATGGTAGTGGTATATCTTTTTACAATGATTAAAGCTATGCTTAAGAGAAATAAATCCTGGTATTTATCAAATAACTCTTTCTTTAAATATATATAAATCTGATAATTCCCAATCAGGAGATATCTGAATTGGGTTTCATGAAAGTGTGGATTTCTCACCATCACCATTCAACAAATATTATCTCAATTTTATTCAGTCACATAAATAAGAATACCATTGTACATTTAAGAATATAGTTGAAAATAACTTATTATTTAAGTAATACTTTGGGTACAATTTGAAATTATAATTGCAGTTTGTAATGGTGTAATTGCCTATTTATTAGTCTGCATTCAGAACAGGTTATATTTACCCATTTAAGGAGATTTATTTAAACTTCTTTGGATCAATAATTTCAATCTCTCTGTGATCAAGTTGCAATCTTTAATGTCTATAAAAATATATTGGGCCATTAATAAAGATGGAATTTCACATTTATTGTTAAAAGAAAGTTGCCTTAAGAACAGTTTAAAATTGTTGATTGTTGTTGATATTGGGATTGTCTAAATGTTAATTGGCTTTTAATGAATATATATATATGTCAACAGATGGCATTCTACCAAAAACACCATCAAGCATTTGTTTACATAAACATCAGAGCATGCATTCACTATCTCTGACATTTATGTAAACAAATGCTTGATAGTGTTTTTGGTAGAACGCCATCTGTTGACATAAATACAAGCGTTAGCAAGTTTATAACTTGTTTTTTGTTTTTCATATATATATATTGTAGCCCTTGGGTTTGCCCAAGACTTCACTTTTTGAATTAAATATGTAGAGATAATGTTTAATAAAAAATTTCCTCATAGTTTGTATTTTTTTTCTTCAATAGACAAACTTTTTAGCCAATGCTAGGTTTGAACCCATATTCTTAGGGATTGCACTACGATTTAATTGGTAGGCAATCTAAACATTTGTCATTAAAAGATTTCTAACCAAAAGATTATTTTATTTAATGTTAATTTATGGGATAATTTAATATTAAAGATATAATTTGTTAGATAAGCAATATTTATACATCATTTAATAGTTGGAGTGAAATGAAGAGAGGGGATGTGCAATTTAAAAACTACTTTAGAGAGTGGAAATAAATAGTCATAGTTTTACATTGCCAGGTTAGAACTAAACAGTTCATGAAATTAAATTATAAAAAAAAATAATAATTAAGGATTAGAATATATAACAATCGGTTAATTAAAAATGGTATATGTGAGACATGTGTGTGTATTTAATCTAGTTGTGGATATTAATCATAAAGTTCACAATTAAATAATAATTATTCCATGCGTGAGGAACTTCTCTAAAGAAAAAATTAATTTGTCTTAATACTTTATTCTTAGCAGCCAAAATTTCGGTCAAGATTCTGGGTTTGAAGTTGAGCTGCTATACATTTTTTTATTATTATTAAAGAAAAAGTAAAAGGAGGGAGAAAAGAAAGCTTTCTCTCATTTGTTTTGTTCTTTGGAAAGATTCTCACAGAGTAGAGTTACTAAAGCAAATCATTAAAATGATTTAATGATGTCTCTATGGCACAGGAATTTAAGTTTAAAATTAATTGGTGATTATCTATTAGAATGCAGATATGAATTTGGCAGATGGTTTTTCAAGAAGGCAGAAAGATTAAGATAACCAGAAAGAAAAAGAAGCAATAGGCAATTAATCAGGAAAACAAACTGACCAGACATTGGAAGAGTCAATGGAAGGTCATGTTGGGGGGAGGGGGCATGAAAGAAGCCAGACACTATAAGAGCTCTGCTCTTTTGTGGAGGGGTAGCTGACTCTATCTGAATCTCTCTTGCAAGTTTTCTCACCATCGGTTTTTTTTTTTATAGAAAGAAAGAAAAAGAAAATCGTTTATTGTTAATTATTTTGTCTGTCTCTTGAAGCAAAACTTTGCCAAATTAAATAATATAAAAAAATGACTCTCGAGTAAAGTTTAAGTTAGGTGCACATGGATCCCTGGAAATTAATGAACATCATGATTGTCTCCACTAATTCGTCAGAAATTGGCAAATGGCGAAATTTAAACTACAGAAAATAAGAAAATTTTGATATTAACTTTGTATATAAAGCATTAAATCTGAATGCTATAATTTCATATAAAGTGTTAAATATGAATATTAAGTGAATTGAAAAATACAACAAGAAGTGGACTTATATATATTTAAAAAATTAAAACAAGTTCTATTCAGCTATAATCCACAGATACCAAAATGAGGAAATCTTCTCAGCAGTGTAAAAACTTTATACATTTTGGCATAGGAATCAAACTCTAGCACAAGGACTTTTTCCAAATGAACCATTTGTGCACACAAACAGACCAAAGAAGAAAAAAGGAAAAATGGAAACCAGAAACCCGAAGGACACCTCCGCAGAACTATTTAAGTATATTTTATATTTGATATTCATGTAGAACTTTTAATTTTAAAAAAAAGAAAGGAAAAGAATTTTTTATTATTTATCATATATATCCATTTAAAAATTAATCCATGTTAGAATTATAATTATTATTATCATTTAGGGGTAGATTAAATTAATATCAAGTCATTTTGTATGTACCTATTAAATGCTTCCATTATTATTATTATTATTTTGGGGGTAGATGAAATTAATATCAAGTCATTTTGTATGTGCCTGTTAAATGCTTTTATTATTATTATCATTTAGGGGTAGATGAAATTAATGTTAAGATATTCTGTATGTGCCTTGTTTTAAATGCTTTACTTTTTTATGATAAGAGTGAGAGATATTGTTGTGGGAAATGTTTTTTTGAGTCAGATCAGGGATTTTGTCAAGTGCTTAGACCTAATGCTATGTTTTATAAAGGTTGCATGATTGTTGGGCTAAAATACCATCATTATCCTATAAAAGTGCAGAGAAGTAGTTTTGAAATTTTAATGTGCATTTCTTTATTATTATCATAAAATTAAAGCTAGATACAAGCTAATTGAGGCTTGGAAATATTATTGGCTCATGTTCTAGTGTACTATTTCACAAGAGTAATGTAGATATAAAAGTTTTACTTGTACAAATTAATGTTAGACCTGTATATATGTGGGTGGACAACAAGTCCCTACCAAGCTAGTGGAGTCATAGTTTAGCTCACTCCCTAAGATATTTATACTATATTTATAAAGTATTTAAACACAGTGGAAGTTTTCCCACTTAGTTGTTTTCTACACCGTAAGATGATTTCTTTATTGATGGCCAGAGGTTGATAGGTAAACCCAAGTCTCTTTATATGACTAGTGATAAAAATCCTAGTATATCTCAACCTTAGTGAAAAGGTTTTCTTTTATTTGGGTCACTGCCTGCCTCATGTTAATGTTCATATTACTTACGGGTGTATGAAATATAACTATTATGAAGCAATCACTTATAAATGTTGGATACAGAGTCGCAAACTCAATTTGATGTCAAGATGAGTGAAGGTAATGTGTGTGTGATTGGTATATTTGAACATTGTTTTGTTGATACATTTTAATTTATCAATAAGAGCCAAGGGTTAAATACAACCTACGAATATTGTAAGCAATGCGTATCTAAAATCATCTAATAAATATATCTGCAGCCAGTTGAGAACTTCGCTGGAAAGGTAATATTACTAAAATATTATTATTATTGTCATAAGAACATGAATATAGTGTGTATGCACATGTGATGATGATTGAGCTAGATACCAATTCGTTGACATTTGAAAAGTAAATAAAATTAACTTAGTCCCACCATACATAAAATATCTCTATTGTTGAGCATAGGGTGAAGGAATATTAGATTAAAATAATTAAATAAAATTATTAAATTTTATTATTGGAAGCATTACCCTTGGAAACAAAATCAGTAACTAAAAGCATTAAACACTGGGGGGAAGAAATTTAATATTCGATATATGTGGGATAAAAATGAGAACAAAAATATGATATATGTGAATATAAATAATTTATCTGTCTGATATTAATATTACTCCATGGTAATCATGATTCCCTAATAATTAAAATGAATATTTATATTTTAAAACCTCTTGATATTATCTATTGATGTAGGGATATTTATTATTTAGTTTGTTTTTTATATCATAATACGTTGTAGAACAGGGAAAAGCCATGTGAGTCATCAAGTGAATGTATATATTATGTATTGAATTGTAGTATGTTAATAAATTTTGTTGTTTTAAATAAAAATTTGCATACGTCTCAATGTTTTGTGGGTTATTATAATCTAGACATCTCAAATCCAATCATATGTCAATATATTATTATTAATAGTTGAATCATCATTTTCGTAAATAATATCCGGTAAAATTTATTCAAAATGGTTAATTTTCCAGCTTATGTGGCATGGCAACACTCAAGATTACCAAATAATTTAATATAGTTGAAGTATAAATTGTAAATAGGGATGGTTATTGAGTGATAGTGGATGCAGTGGGTGGGCATAAAATCCTTTCCCCATCCATTGTATTCAAACACCTCTCTAGACGCACTTCTTTATAATTTTACTTTAATTGTGAATATGTTTATAATGTATTTTCTAAAAGATTTAATAAGCTTAAATTATTCGAGTTTTAATGTAAATAGACATTAAACTGCATTAAAGTCAGCCAAGATCACCTTGGAGGTGATCATGAGAGTGGTGTTTATCACCAATAATCTATCACAGCTTGTTCGATCTCCACACCTTATTGTTCTAAAAACCCTGAGAAGAGATTATAATGGGAGAAATGAGCTAGCACAATGGAAAATTTAATAGTAAAAGAGATAATAGTGCAATAGACCTATGAATGTGAGGATGATGGAGGGATGGATCAAGAAGGTGGAGATGGATATAGAACTATTTGTAATCAGAATAAAATTTTAGTTGTGACTTTAATGATAGCGAATGGGGAGTATGCTGAGAACAGCCAAGAATTTCCAAGAATATTAATATTATTATTATTTTTAAAGCATTCTCAGTGGTCTCTTAATCGGTTGATTATTTATTAACCCATTCATTAAATATTATTGTTGAAATTTATTAATGAGTTATTGAAATGAGGTTTAACCTCAATATTTTATTAAAGTTGCAATTTGGTGCCCTGACAAATAAGATTATGGATGTTCTATCCCATCACCATCATCCCAGTAGACTTTAGAAATAGTGGTAGCTGGGAACGATGAAGCATCCATCGATCCATCCCTAAAATGTTACAATTGGCATGCAACTTAGCCACAATTGTCTGAATGCCAGATAGATTCAATATAGGTCATAATTAATGCATAGCGTGGTCGCCCGAGCTGAAATAAAGCAATATTACAATTGATCCATAATGAGAATGTTTGACCATTTGAATAAAGTTATAATTAGCTTAAATTGTCTGATAATATATGTTATATTTGTAAACTTTCCCAATCATTTTAGTTATATTTGAAATACAATGTGGATGACCAATTTAATAAGTTGTAGTTGGCTAATTTCTTTTTGTTATATTTGGCTATAACGTGGAGGCTATAAAATAAGTTGTAGAAATGGACAATTTTTTTATTTTAGTTATAATATATATATATATATATATAACATTACAATACTAGACAAAAATAAATAAACTTTACTAAAATTCTTCCACAACCATGGTATCATCTGTTAACAAATAGACCTTTTCAAGTGAAATTCAACTAAACACACCACCTATATATATCAAACAAAATAGCTTTCCCATCATACACTTGAAAATCCAACTTCCTTTAACATCAAAAGATGCCTTCATGAGATTGATGGCCTCAGATTCAAAATATTTTATCATCAAAGTTTCTTTTAATCTTCTTTTCAATTCACTTTTTTCATGAAACATAATCTCTGCTTTGTCAAATAATATTTTATGACCTGTATTCAGTTTATGAATATATAAACCTGAGTTATTATATTTATTTTTAATTCTATTCTTATGGATCTTAACTCTTTCATTAAGACTTAACTGCAAGGAATCTTATAAACTACACCAGGAATAAATTTGCAATTAATTAACTGTTTTGAACCAATTAGTAATGAATTTAAATTCAGGCCTTTCTGGCAAGCCACTTTCATACCACCCAATAAAAAACTATTTTTATAAATGAATTTACTAATTGATGACTTATATGACAAAGAAATACACTCTTTATTTTCATTAACACTTAAATCTTTATATTTTTATTAAATATAATATTCCTAATAAATTATTTGACTCCTCTGAATATAATTATTATTTTTAAAATTATTAAGCTTTCTATTTCCATAACAAAAATTTATTAAAGAATATCTTTTATGAATAAAAGATTGATAACTATCTGACCTTATCGTATTTCTTAATTTTTTTCCTTAATGAAATGACTACAAAATAAAACATTATCAACACTTAAATCTAATAATTTTAACTTTATAAATTCAAATGTACCCAATTCCTCAATAGTAAATTTAACATTAGATTCAAAAGCATTCAATCCATCAAAAAATCCTTCAATTTATTTTCTGATATAACAAACAAACAATCATCAATATATTTTAATAAATAATTTTGAAGAAACTGAAAAATTATTAATAACACTAATTTTTGAAAAATCAATGTAGACAGAGTACATTAAAGAAGAAATAACATAACAATAACTCAACTCTCCTTAATTTTATAAAAGACATCATTATACACAAAATACATAGAATCCTCTAATAATAAAAGCAAATCCTGAATAACCTTAGTCTTATTTGCAGAAAAATATTCCAATTTCTTCAAAACTTTGAGAAACACATTAATGCTTTTTGTCCTATCAACTGATTAATACATGTTATCAATATCTAAACCACCAAAAACACAATCTTTTTCTAAAACAAACCCATTAATTTTATCAGATACCTGACCTAAATTTATATAATTCTTAAAATACTTTATAAGAAATTTTGAAATTTTATCAATAATTCCCCCTGTAAAATCAAAAATATACCTTAAAAGAAAATTATTTTTATGATATTTCAAATTAAAGAAAATCTTAAGAGACAAAAACTCATTAGGATAACAATTTAAATAAGTAGATGTCTAATAAAAAATTTATTTACCATAATTTTCAGAATTTCAATCAACGTAGATTTTATTTTTTTACCATGATCAGAATTTAAAATAGAATACCTTTCATTATTTAATTCTAAAGAAATTTTATTTTTAAAATCATATTATTTAACAATGCAAAACTGCTAGCCAAAAGATTTGCAGTCTGCAGAAAATGCAAACCAAGTTTAACTAGATTAATTATGATAAAAAGGGACAGGTGAGTTAAAAGAGAAAATTACTAATATCTACCAAAGCATTAAGCAAGGGTTAGTAATATAAATGAAAAGAATACAAAGCATACCAAATATAATGCAATACACTCTCAGATAAACAAATTTAAAACAAATGTGGAATCTTAAAACTATAAATACAATCAGAAAATACATATAATAAATGCTCAAAATATTTAAATTGACTAGGCAAAGGATATTATAAAAATAGGTTACTTTTTAAGATTAAGCTGAGACTTTAAACCCTGGTAAGAATAAGAAATATGTTACCTCAAGATATAACATTAGTTCTGCATATATCTTTTGGCAGCATACACATTTTATTTTTTGGAAAGTTCTGGTAAAGACTTCAGGTTTCCATTTTTTACTCAGAAGATTGGAGGCAATTTTAGGGATCAGTTCTTGTTTAAGCTCTTACAATATGATTTTGCAGGGATGATTTGGGATCCAGGGCTTGTTTTAAGTTGGTTTAGCATGGCATAATGTAATGTCAAGGCAATTCTTCATAGCATATAGTTTTGTAAACTTATCTGCCTGGATATTTAATGTATTAATGCTCTCATACACTCTCTGGTAAAATCTGCTAAGAAAATGTAAGTCAAGTTTCCATTCTTTATTCATTATATGTTTAATAAATTGTAAAGTTTTTTTAAAAAAAAAATTTAACTATCTATGTACCAGATGGTTCTTCTTTCCTTTTGATCACCAAGGGTGCCACCAGGTCACTATGTACCAGAAAATTTATATATGATGATCAAAAGTTATTGGTGATGATGATTTGTACCAACTAGACAGGGAATGCAAGAGTTCATGAATATTATTCAGACAATTGAGAAAAGAAAAGAGCCAAATGTCAGCCAAAGTAATTTTAAATAATTTAAAATTTATTAAATTCAAGTAATAAAAAAAACAAAATAAATCTAGAAAACAAAATATGAAAGTTAGTTAAATATTTTTTACATATTTAAATTGTTTATTTTAAAGGCAAGGTTATTTTTAAAATGAATTGGATTATAGTCTCTGTCTAATCAATTAAAAAATTAAGCCAGTATAAAGAAAGCTTAGTTAAATTACTGTTAAAATTCATATTCAAACTTTAATGTCAAATAAAATATTACAAGTCTATTTACATAAAAATTATGTTGCTATGTTTGATGTTATTTCAACTGGTCTCCAGTTGATGACATCAGATCTGAATGACAGAAACACATGACCTGCAAGAGACTTAGATTATTTTTCATCAAATGGTGCCATATATAAAATTGTAAGTTTCTATAAATTTCTATAGAGGACATAAATAAATCTTATATATATATATATAAAATATACAAACCATTATACAATTACAAATATCCAGTAACGCCCTCTGTTTAAAAAATCTATATCTCAATAATAGCGAACTTTAAAATGATACCACTTTAAGGTTGTACGCTAAACGATGTTAAATATTGAAATACAAACCTATTCAAACACAGAGCATGAAATTTTAAATAAGCAAACAATCTTAAATTTTGCTAATAAACTAACAAGTTTACAAAGTTATTAAAGACAAACTAAACATTAGATTTTAATCTTTAAATCCTCCCAAATTATAAATGAAAAGAAAGTTACTGTTAACACTAACTGAAATAATTATAGAAAATATACAAACCATTATACAATTACAAATATCCAGTAACGCCCTCTGTTTAAAAAATCTATATCTCAATAATAGCGAACTTTAAAATGATACCACTTTAAAGTTTTCATTTATAGTTTGGGAGGATTTAAAGATTAAAATCTAATGTTTAGTTTGCCTTTAATAACTTTGTAAACTTGTTAGTTTATTAGCAAAATTTAAGATCGTTTGCTTATTTAAAATTTCATGCTCTGTGTTTGAGTAGGTTTGTATTTCAATATTTAACATCGTTTAGTGTACAACTTTAAAGTGGTATCATTTTAAAGTTTGCTATTATTGAGATATAGATTTTTTAAACAGATAGCATTATTGGATATTTGTAATTGTATAATGGTTTGTATATTTTCTATAATTATTTCAGTTAGTGTTAACAGTAACTTTCTTTTCATATATATATATTGTGGCCATTTATTTTGCATAAAATATAAATACAAGTACAATCTAGTATTTAAAAAAAAATATTTTTTTTATAACTCTGAAAGGTTAGCTGGTATTATCATTGCTAACTTAATTGATTTACTTGTTTATTTTATGTTTTTAAAGCTATATGGCTGAATTTTTATTTATTTAAGTATATGTCAATCCCAAAGTTGATATGTTCCAGTCATTGATTTTGAGAAGTTAGCTTAACTTCCATAAATGTATCTTGAAAAGTTTTTTTTTCTTTTTTTTTCTTTTATTAATGTTCAAAGTTAGATAATTTTTTATTAACAAATAATTGTATTTTTTAATAAAAAAAGGCATTTGAAATCACTTTTTTCTATATTTGTTTAAATCATATGTAAATCATTTCTGGTGCAAATGTTTTTAGGTTCTTATCAATTGTAATAAACCCACTTCTATTAATTGTGCTAATTGGAATCACATGTTACTCTAAAATGAGTATAAAAAAGGCAATTTTGAAAGCATAATGGTCACTTCACTTACTGCTTCATCATTATTATAGGTTGATCACACTAATGTTATTTTGTTTGCTGAATTCTACAATCAAGTTAACTAAGTTTTAATTTTTGAAAACGGAAGAATATGTGCTCTTAGAAGAAAAAATATTCAAGTGATCAATCTTTTCAGGTTATGTTATTTTATTCTAATCTCTCTGAACATCTACAAATGGTGGGGGGAAGTAATATGCTGTGGAGTTGGGAGCTGGAACTTTGATGGTACAATTTGAGGTACCATATGTCTTATTAATTTACAAACTTTTCAATTTTAATCAATCTTATGATAGTATTTTATCGAAAATAGACATTTATTACATGATTTTGCCATGAATTATAATCTATGGCTAAGGTATTGATAGCTCATTATGAAATGCAATTATGAATTTATATTTATTATATCTTACTTAATTTGATATCTGTATTTGGATATGTATTATTTTGTGATGCTATATAATGAAATATAATTACATTTGGATATACTTGTTAGTTTATATTGGACTTAGTTATATTTATAAGCCAGCTATGAAATATATATTTGCATCTATGTTAGCACAACTCAATTATGTTATGTGTTTATAACATATCTACCATGGTAATAGTCTGCCTCTATAAAGCATATAACACTTTTAATTGGATGTAACTTTAATATATACATTTTTATTGTGGGACAAATTCAATTTGTTCTTTAATTTAAATGATTACTTTAATTTTTGTGAAGTCATAATGTGATGATAAAAAGCTCCTACCTTTATAAAGTCAACATGATGTTAAAATATCTCAAAAGGAATCATCAACCTGATTATTATTTTATCTAACATAAATTCATTTTTATAAAAAGTTTCCAATATCCTAATAAAGATATATATATGATCACCGGAATCATTATTGAAATGTGCTCTTAATTAAGTGAAATAAGATATAGCTTACAAATGAGCTCTTAATAAGCTTTGCAGAATATCTCCAACTCCAGACCAGTTTCTGCTACTGGTTTCCTCAGTGAGGTGCTAGGATATTCAAGCATTAGATGAAAAATACCAGGACAAGCCCAACACTTTATCTAATGGATAACTATTAAGTAAAAAATCTGAAATTTTCAGACATCCATATGTCTTCCAATTCAGTTATATAACTTAAATAGCCATATGGATCTGAAACCTACTATATATTAATAACTTTAGCAATATAAAATCACCAAAGCCTTAATAGCAAAAAATAAAATTACAAAGAAATCAAGTCATATGTCACATGATCTAATTTAAGAAGCTCGTATTACAAATGTTATGTTAGTCAAGTGAATATGACTTGATTTCTTTGTAATTTTATTTTTTGCTATTAAGGCTTTGGTGATTTTATATCGCTAAAGTTATTAATATGTCACATGACCTAATTTAAAAAGCTTGTATTACAATATGAATATGACTTGATTTCTTTGTAATTTCATTTTTTGCTATTAAGGCTTTGGTGATTTTATATTGCTAAAGTTATTAATATATGATGTGGTTCAGTTCCATATGGCTATTTAAGTTATATAGCTGGATTGGAAGAAATATGGATGTCTGAAATTTTCACATTTTTTACTTAATACTTATCCATTAGATAAAGTACTGGGCTTGTGCTGGTAATTGTAATCTAATGCTTGAATATCCTAGCACCTCACTAAGGAAGCCAATAGCAGAAATCAGGCTGGAGTTGAGGATATTCTGCAAAGCTTGTTAAGAGCTTATTTGTGAGCTCTATATATTACATTTGTAATACAAGCTTGTTAAATTAGGTCATGTGACATATGACTTGATTTCTTTGCAAAGATATATGATCAGTAAAGTAATCAGCATTATGGTTGTGGAAAATCACTTTCACTTCCAAGAAGAGAAGAAATCACTAAAGATTTTTTTTATCTTTTATTTTATTATTACTATATTTGAAAGATTATGTACATGCACTATTTTGTCAATTTCATTTTACTATATTCTTTATTTGAGTATATCTAACAGAAATAACCATGTTGTTAAAGGTGGTATATATAAATGCCTGTGTTCTTGTTTATAGTATGTTGAGGGATCACAGGAGGAAGATTTATGTATATTTTATAAGCATCTATAAGCATAGAATTGGTACCTTGACGTATGTTACATATTCAAAAATCTAAAGGACCTAGATTTGAGCATTTCTCTACTATAATCAATGATCAAATCAATAACATTGTGTTATAAACTAATCTGTGTTCTATTATTAACAGTTGAATGTATTTGGAAAATTTAACTACAATTTTAATCTTCCTAAGGAAAAACATTTAACAATTAATATTCTATGATAAAAATAGACTACATATAATTAAAACTACAATGCCATTATTATAGACTTGGAGAACTTGATATGGCACCCCAACACTGTATTAAACTTTAGACATTATAAAAAATTATGTCAAAAAACTGGACAGTATAGAAAATCAATCAACTTTCTTATGTAATTGTAAATCTGAGGTTATTCCTAAAGGTTTGCAACTAAAATTTCCAATGCACTCCAGTGAACTGAGAAAAATACTCAGACAGAAAATAACGCTCTCTTAAGAGAAATAATAGATGCTCAAAATCAAGCTTTCTATTGATAATATAGAATTTTGTTAAAAAATAACCTCACTGAAGACTTTATAAGAGGTTTCAAGCAGTAATAAAATCATATTCTAAATTGTATTTTTTTTATGCAGAATGTCAAAAAACAAACATGTGTATCAAATATCATACTGCATCAAACAACCCATCAGTTTCACCGGTTAAAATCATTAGTTCTAAATGTCTAACAGATACTAAAATTTCTGTTCTGGAAAAACTTTGTTATCTACCATCTAATATTTCATAACTGAGGAAGTTACTCAAAAATTATCTCTAGATGAAGCAGTAAAAATTACACTGGAGAATAAAAGGAATACTTGAAAAACATTAAATACCCAAGTCAAAAAGTTTCTATATTTAGAAGAAGGCTATTAAATTTCTCAAATAGATAAATTCACAATCACTCTCACTGCTGATAAAAGCAATGCTAGAATAAGAGAGTTCTTATTGCTGATAAATACAAAAAATCTTATACCAGTTACAGAAACAAAGTTACACATTTACTTAGAAAGTATCCAGTCATTTCACTGATTCAGAAAAAAATAAATTAAATCCATGAGAACCATATCTCATTAAGATATATTGTTTATTCTGGAAATTCACCCTAGCAAAACTTTTCAAGATTTGTTCTCAAGATTCTTAATCCTTTGACATACAAGATATAATTCTTCATCAGAGATTGCAAGCACTTTGTGGAATAGCTTTGATGTGGAATTCTTACTATTGATAATATAATGGAATTATTAACTTTCTGCATAACAATGACATATTTTTAATATAATGTAAAATTCTTTCAACAACATCAAAAACATCAAAGGATGGATATGGTTTACCACTATCATCTCTAATTAACAACATTTACCAAGAAGAATTTGAGATCACAACCATAACTACTACTCCTTACTCACTTAAAGTCTGGCTTCATTATATAGATAATATATTTATTGTATGGCCACATGGTGAAACACTATTACAATCATTCTACACATACTTTAGTAACATAACCCCTTCAATTAATTTTATGTTAGAATCAGAAAAAGAATAAAAATTGACATTCTTATATGTTCTTGTGACATTTTCTCATAACAAAAACCAAACTACTATTTATAACTCCCTCCCCAGACATACATCCTCCTAAGAGAAAATATTTAGCATAAACACATCCAATCTTAGCAGAAACAGAGAACATGAAAATACATTATTACTATGGAACAGAGCTAAAAAAGTTTGTTCAGTAACCAGTGATTTGGCAAAAGAAAAAGTTCTAAAATAAAATACTCATGAAGAATGGTTATACATCAAGTGATATTAAGAAAATCTTAAACCAACAAGGAAAAAAATATCAAAAGAAAAAGCAATTATAGATACTATAGTGTATCCATATATACCAGATATAGCACAAACTAAAGAAAATCTGCCATCAATATAGCGTCAGAACAGCTTTCCAAAGTTATAGCATGAGGAATCTTAATGTCTACAAAGTCAAAACACTGATATACTGATAAACGAAAACCTCTATCTATGAAATACCAGATAGGATATAGAAGAACTTATTTTAGTGAAACAAACTGATGATTAGAAATGAAAAAATAGATATATCTTAATTAAGTAGCAGATCATTTATTTTCTAATAAACATATGTTCAATTGGGAACAGACAAATATATTGGACAAAAGAAGAAAAAGTGCAATGTTTAGAAACCACTTATTAACCTGGTCTCAAGAAAAAAGTGGACAAATCAAATTTTAACATAGCCTAGTGAGTTAGGGTGTTACTTTAAAAATCATTATTGACAAATCTAAAGAATCCTAGGCTCGATTTCCTTGCTAGAACTGTCATTGGTCAAATCAGCAAACCCTAAAAAAGAGAGGAGAATAATACTACTCACAACATTCTCTTATATACTAAACTGTGTGGTGTTATTAACAGTTAAATGTATTCCGAAAGTTTAAATAAAGTTTGATTTTTTTCTAAAAATGAAAAATATTCAACTATATATACATTAGATAATGATTCTAATAAGTAATTATTGCCAAGCTAATAAAAATATATTGGAATAAATTGATGGCACAGGGTATTTTGAATATGTTCATTCAGTAAAAAGTGTCACGAGAATTACGGGGTAAGTAACCCGACATTGCAATGTTTATATTTTATCTCCTTCTAAAAGTGATAATAAATGAAACTGATTTTATTGTCATTAATTTTTATTGATTTTAAAATGCCGACTTACAAATTTAATCATCTATTGCGATAAAAAATAAAAAATAAATATATATTGATGATAATTTATTTCTAACTAGAAGCGTTTCTAAAGATTTGTGGCGAGAGAGCGCTACTTTCTATTGCGGGGAGTATTAAAAGCGTTTGCAGTAAGCTCGAGACAAATATTGATTCTCTTAACTAGGTGAAGAAATACTCCAGTTTTGTTTTATATATGTTCAAATTAGTGTGATAAAAATCAATATTAACTATTTTTCAAAGACTGCATGTTGAAATTAATTCAATTATTGAATATGCTTAACAAAAAAAAAAAATCAACTCTCTCTAAAACTGAAAGCTGAAGATTATCACTTATGGTACATTAAATAAAAATACTAGACTTTTTACAAAAGAAAGCTCTTAAATGACAGCATTATAAATAAACTAATAATAAAGTGTACTTATTTAAAGAACTAAATCAGTAATAAATAACAGGATTACGATGTCAATCAGAATTAAAGAAGATCAATTTTTAAATTGTAAAGATATGACGAACATTCCCAAACGAAACAAACGATTCGAATCCACATGCAGACGAATCGAAATTTATCTAATAAAATGATCACTAATTTAGAATATCAGATTTATATAAATACCGAGGGGGGGGGACGAAATAAGAGGAACAATATTTGTTTCTCAGCAATTTATCATTGATTTTTTTACTAATCAAAAAAGGTATGTTGTTCCTACAGTGTATATATTTTAAATAAACTTATTTAATATTCGGTTTGTTTACTTATTTATTTGCTAAAAATAATAAATAAATAACAAATCATTAAAATGAAAGATAAATCGAAGATTTATTGCTCAAGGATTTATAAAAAGTGCGAACTGCCGGTTTGCGATTCGTGAATCGTGAGCTCCATTCTCCAACACTTCTACTAGACCACGCAGAGCAATAAATCATTAATCGATTGTGATTGTTTAATAAAAGTTAAGTTTTAATAGCTATTTTTATGAATGCTAAACTAACCTAATTATTTTCTTGGTGTCAAACAGAACAACGATTTTGACTCTCCATTCAAATGATGCTATCAGAGAATAACTTTATCAATAGAAATCTTATTTTACACTAGTATCCAAGTTAAATGAGTTTTGAAATGAAAATATCAAAACTGACTAATTAAAGACGTTTTTTTTATATATATAAACAGAACAATATTGAAATTTTGCTACAACAATCGTTTCGATATACTTCCTTGAAGTATATTCTTCAGATGATCATTCCTGTAAAAAGAATAAAAATATATATTATTTTTTTTAAGTCAGCAATATATATATACATTGAAGGAAATAGGAAAAAACAACGACCAATAATTGATATCAATTTTATAAGCTTGAAAGAAATGTTGAGCTGTCTGAGTTTAAAATGGATCAAATTGTTCTTATCAAACCATGATTGTTTAATTCAAAATGTTCATCCATTTAATGATTCTCAAAATAAAATATATAATCACGTGATCGGTTGCTAGATAATAAACATATGATCGGATTGCTCAGAAGTTCATGATATGTTTGCATCAAAAATAAGGAATCTGTAAGTTTTATTTAAGTGACCAGATTGTTTTTTTTTAATTCAGCTGGGAATCGATCAGAAAATCTTTACCATTTGAATCTACCACTCATCTAACAGCGCAGGGCAGAATTGCTGAAGTTTTTGTTAGAATGACAGAGTTCAATAAAAATGTGGAAGACCAAAATTCTGTTATCACCAGATGTAGTAAAAAAAAAGGGGGGGGGGAGGGGAGCTTTGACATTACAAAACATTTTAGCTAAATAACGTAAAGCCCCAGTAAACCGATTCACTCCAGAGTAAAACACATATTTTTATAACCGAGATAACATTTCCTAGCCATTGTTTTCTGATATGAATTTAAAGAAAAAGTGTAAAAACTGGGCAATCAGAAACAATATAAAAACTGGACAAACAAAAACAATAATATAATAGATGGACAACCAAAGCACTATTATAAGTGATTAGAAACATTAAAACAGGCAAAACTCACTATACTTATGCCACACACAGCAAGCTAGAGTAATCAGTGGATGCCAGAAGGCTTGTGCATAAAATCCCCATCTAGTGCCTACTCATCCAATGTCCCCAGACTAGTTTCTGGCTTGTGGCCTTCGTCAGTGAGGATCCTTGGATGTGTGGCATATGTATAGTGAGTTTTGCCTGTTTTAACAACAGTTATACACAAGCATAAGAGATGGTGGTCAAGTGATGTTTATTGGCTTAAAACCAATGCTGCCTAATAGGATATTGGTGGCTATGGTTATTAAAGAACCAAAGACACCAAAATATATGGGAACTGAACTGGGTTCAGACCCATATAACTATATAAGCTGATGGGCTTGAATTGGAAACATTAAGGTGTTTTCAGTTTAATACTCATAGTTTTGTAGTTAAATGGAGATAAAAGGTGGTTGCTGGAGGGTTGCATTAGATCCTAAGATCTAGATGCAGTGCTCTCAGATCCAAGGCTCCTCACTGATGAAGGCCATAAACCAGAAACTAGTCTGGGGATATTGGATGAGTAGGCACTAGATAGGGATTTTATGCCCAAGCCTTCTGGCATCCATTGATTACTCTAGCTTGCTGTGTGTGGCATACGTATAGTGAGTTTTGCCTGTTTTAACAACAGTTATACACAAGCATAAGAGATGGTGGTCATGTGATGTTGATTAGAAACTTCTAAATATGATCACATAAATAATCATTTCATATTTTTCTCTATTAATAAAAGGTTGATTGTATCAATCATTAAAAAAAACACTCAGTTCGCATATTTGTTGCTTTGTTTTGTGTTTCAATTTTGAAGCATAGTGGTGCAATTATTACTGAGCCCAACATATTTTTTTTTTTGCTTTCAATTTGTGCTTTGAAAATTAAATCTATTCATGACTACATTGAGTTGGTTAATTCTGAAAATGGTATTAGTTTGCTTCTTTCAGCTTAAGTTATCAGATATGGCATTAAACTTTTGATATTTTAGTTGTTTATTTTGACTCTATTTCTGTATAAGAGCATTTTGGTTTTTTAAAATACCATTTTGTAAGCATTTTAGTGTACATTATCGTTTTGTAAGACAGGTTGTTACTTATGATATCATTCAATACTTCTATTCTAATTACTAAAAGTTCATAATAATTAAAAATCACTTCTTGAGATTGCATTGAAATACCCTATTAGACACTTTTAGTTGAACATCAAACTTTGCATTGTCTTTGATTTTACTGCAATTACTGATGTTTTACTATATATCGGTCTAAAACAATCTTTTCATTTTTTCTAGAGTGATTAGATGTTATGAAATACATAAAAACATTGCTTAAATCTTCCAGGTGTCTTTTTACTACATTTAACGGAAATAGATTGTGAAAGAAAGTAGTAAACCTATTTCTGAACTTATGAAAAGGACAATGAACATCACATAATCACCATTTCTTATGCTTGTATTATCTCTAATTTTAGTAATGATAAAATATCAACAGCATAAATGGATGATTTGTGTAGATCTAAATTATATAAAATATCAACAGCATAAATGGATGATTTGTGTAGATCTAAATTATATAAATTTTCTCTTCAGCTAAATGACAAATAAATTACCCATGCTTTTCATATCTTTAGAACAACAAATATGATATTGTTTAAAAAAAAAAAAATCTTTAAAAAAGGTATGATGGCAGGGTAACAAATTATAATTAATGTACACTTTGACTGCTAAAACAATGATATTAAGCTTAATCTAGATCTTATAAAATAATTTGTGATAGCTTTGGACAAAGATGGTTTGTGTTTTAAGTATATGTTATATAATATTTCTGGACTAAACATAGAAAAAATACTGAAATCAAAGATTTTTGATGATCTCCAAATAAACCAATTCACAAATTATTCATATTTTAAGATTTTTTGGAAAAATTTGAGACTAGTCCTTGTTTGTTCTGGTTGACAAAAAAACATGAATGAAATAATTACTCTGATTGACATATATTAAGATCTACTTAAGCACCAAGATCCATTACCTACACAGCATTGGATTGCTTTAGAGAAAATCTTAATAATTTAAACTAAGAGCAAAAAGAAATATTTATCTTTGGATGAAAGATACTAGAGAATATGGAATATACACAAAAAAGTAGATATTGTTATGTTCAGTGGAAAGTTAAAGGTAGATGTCAGTCTTGAAGTGAAAAGCTTCTGTCTTGAATGACTAGATCTTAAGGGCAAGCCCCCCGGAGCAGGACAAAACACCGGGGGGGGAGCGCGGGTCCCAGACCAACCCCCGGAGCGAGAAACAAAAAAACAAGAGCAAAAAGAGAAATACGGAGAAAGAACAGAGAAAGGAAAACACAAAAAAAGAAGAGCAGGGAAAGAAAGGAGAGAGCGAAGCCAACACCCCCCAGGGTAGAGAATAGGAAATACACAAAAAGTAGATATTGTTATGTTCAGTGGAATAGTTAAAGGTAGATGTCAGTCTTGAAGTGAAAAGCTTCTGTCTTGAATGACTAATTTTCTTCAGAAAAGTTACTAAAATTTAAATTAAATATAAATATCACATATTTATTTATAAAATTATTAATAAACAATAAAAAAGTTTTTTTTTTCATGATTGAAACAAAAGACAATGCAACACCTCTGTATAAAGTGATAGTCTTTTTAATTATTATTGTATCTAAACACTTTCTATTCTATTGTTTTTATTTCCAGTAAATCCTGATAATAATTCTCAAAAACATCTCCATTTTTAAATTAAAATTTCTATTTCTAACAATTCAATATGGCTTCCTATCATTAAGAACACGTGTTGTTGATCTTAGTGTTACTAGATGAATGATAGGTTAATCACTTCAAAAATTAATATTATGAATATATGTTGATGTTATTGTTATATGATGTTTGGAGCAGAGATAGAATGGCAGACTTAGGAACTTGAGGCAGATGAATCATGCCCAGGTGTCATGTCTGATGTTCAAATTTTTTATGTTGAGGCCATTCAGTTGTTTTTTTTTATTAATATCAAATTGTTAACATCAATATTTTTTCAAATAATATCATGTGGATAACTAGTTGGAATGCAGTATCTCAAAACTTATAACGGATAGGGCAAAACTGATGCCATTTTTGGAATCAGTACCTAAAATATACCCAAGAATAAATATGTATACTTTCCAGGGCATGTTGGTTAATATCATGATTTGATAAAAGCATTGTTTGCTTTCTTTACTCGAAAGTGAAAGAGCTGGAACTGGAACTGAAATCTGTAAATTTTTTACTCTAGAGTCTGCCATTCTACAGCTGCATATAACTATATAGGGCATTAAGTAGATAGATAGATAGATAGATAGATAGATAGATAGATAGATAGATAGATAGATAGATAGATAGATAGATAGATAGATAGATAGATAGATAGATAGATAGATAGATAGATAGATAGATAGATAGATAGATAGATAGATAGATAGATAGATAGATAGATAGATAGATAGATAGATAGATAGATAGATAGATAGATAGATAGATAGATAGATAGATAGATAGACGGACAGACAGACAGACAGATAGACAGACAGATAGACAGATAGATAGATAGATAGATAGATAGATAGATAGATAGATAGATAGATAGACAGACAGACAGACGGATAGACGGATGGATGGATGGACGGATGGATGGATGGATGGACAGATAGATAGATAGATAGATAGATAGATAGATAGATAGATAGATAGATAGATAGATAGATGGACGGACAGACAGACAGACAGATAGATAGATAGATAGATAGATAGATAGATAGATAGATAGACAGACAGACAGAGAGACGGATAGACGGATGGACGGATGGATGGATGGACAGATAGATAGATAGATAGATAGACGGACAGACAGACAGACAGATAGACAGACAGATAGACAGATAGATAGATAGATAGATAGATAGATAGATAGATAGATAGATAGATAGATAGATAGATAGATAGACAGACAGACAGACAGACAGACAGATAGATAGATAGATAGATAGATAGATAGATAGATAGATAGATAGATAGATAGACAGACAGACAGACAGAGAGACGGATAGACGGATGGACGGATGGACGGATGGATGGATGGATGGATGGACAGATAGATAGATAGATAGATAGATAGATAGATAGATAGATAGACAGACAGACAGATAGACAGACAGATAGACAGATAGACAGACAGATAGACAGATAGATAGATAGATAGATAGATAGATAGATAGATAGATAGATAGATAGATAGATAGATAGATAGATAGATAGATAGATAGATAGATAGATAGATAGATAGATAGATAGATAGATAGATAGATAGATAGATAGATAGATAGATAGATAGCCAGGTATTGTTAGATAACTAGATTTGGTAGGTAGATAGATAGATTGTTAGAAAATATACGGGTAACGACAGAAATAAAAAAAATATCTAATTTATATATGTATGTATATTTAGATATGAATGTCTATATAGGTGTCACACTCTAGTAATTTTGTGACATTAATTTGAGTCAGGTGCATGGTATGTATTTCACCTGTTGCAAAAGAAAAAAAAATTAACTTTCAAACCTGATTTTTATCCTTTCATGCGTAGAGTTTGCAGCAATCTTCTATTTAAAATTCAACTGTTCAGTTTTAAATAAAATTATTATTATTAATAATATTAATAATAAGCTTCAGCAAAAAGTTAAATTATTATTTAATCATGATTAAAAGCTAGCTTAATAATATATTAGACTTTAAGTATGCATGTTTGCAGATTTTTAGTTGTAATGGATGACTGCCATCAATTGAGAAACATATCTTTTAAAACCATTAATGAAAAGTTAATAAATTAATAATAATAATAACAAATTTAAATGGTAATAATGATAATAATAAACAAAAAATAAAACTTATTGTAAATAAATACTTTCTATATGAGTTCAAAATCATCTACTTAAAAATTATGAGATCTTTATAAAGATGATTCTATTTCATCAACAATTAATTACTAATTCATTTTAATCACTTTGACTTTAATTAAAATATTTTTATTGTTATTATTTGTTGTGAAATATTAAAATATTTTTATTTAAAATTAATTTTTAGAATAGCTTTTTTGTTTTTAAAATAATTAAAGATTATGTTATTGTATGTTATTGCATATCTTTTTCAATAAAAGATATTACAAAAACTAAGTGATTGATTAAGTGCTTCAATATAATTTTTAAATTATTTAAAAGCTTTTAATGGCCGTGTCTATATTATGTCGATCCAAAATACAGCCTCACGGGGTAGTAGCTAATATATTGTCCTTCTTTATCTGCAGATGACATAAAAGAAAGTTTTACTACTGGGAAATTTTTCAAAAAAAAAAAAAAAAATCAGACTTTTTTTATGTATCGTCCAAAATAATAGAAACTATATTTAATGATTGGTAAACAAGTATCTGGATATACTTAATTAAAGTGTAAAATAAATTGCGAAAATGCATCGATTTTATTCTACATTTTGATTTCCGTTACAAATAATGGTGAATTTACTATTGTTTTATTTTTACTAAATTGCTAAATATTTATTAATGTTGAGTGGGATAATTGTCTTTTTTTCTACCAGACCTTGCTTCAAATAAATTTTAAAAACTGGTTAGATATTATTTTCAGCACTGCCTAAGAAGTTACTGATAAATATTCAGCTAGAAGTCATATACTATATCTCCAACAGTTAATGGTTTAAATTTTAAGAAGTGAATGTTAATTGATTAATATTCTTATTTCTTTTTTTCATTAGATACTTTCCAAGAATATAATTAATAAATTCCACTTAAATTTAACAAGCGCTGCAGATGAAAATTTCATTTACCGTATCTCAAAAACAGTTATTGCAATTTAAAATAAATTTTATTGTAACTTATATACATTTGTTTTATGCCATGCAAGGCTAAAGGTAGAAGTGTGCTGTTTCAATTGGGATCCTTTTGCATACAAATCAAAGGATTGTCATCTAAGTTAGTGAGTGTCTCATTTTTATGGGGCCAACCTTCTATATAAGCCCCATGTGTTGTTGAATAAGAATTTTGAGGCCAGTATTAAGTCCTTTGCCTGCAAGGTTTTTAGCTGGATGTTAAATACTTCAAATGGGTCTGGTCTGGGTATTGTGAATTTGGAATCGCACCTGGCTATCCATAGGGATATGAGATAAATATAGCCATGCATATGACCGGGAAGTCACCAGAGTGTAAGCAGTTTTTAAGGTCTAGGATCTTTGGGAGAGGAATGCTGCATTCCTCAAAACAGTTATTGCAATTGTGATCAAAAAATCTAAAGGAATACTATTCTAAGCTTTCAATGACCATTGCTGCTACTTTAGTTAAAGATTTAACTTGAAATATATGTTTTGGGGTTGCATGAATTAAAAATAGCCTATCTTCATATGTTTGCTAGGTTTTTACAGCAGTTTCACTGTAGAAAATATCTAATTACAAAAGATTAATTTAATATTTAAATACAAGTATATTGTCTATATTAAACTCAATGTTCACTCAGTTTTCATACAAACATACCCACATATATAATATATAGGGTATATGAGCACAGACTTTCACACACCCCACCACTCTCCACACTATCTCATAACTCTGATACACTTGAACAAATATATGTTGAAAAGATAAATAATCACCAATATACATATATTTGTTCAAGTGCGTCAGTGTTATGAGATAGGTGGAGAGTGGTGGGGTGTGAAAGTCTGTGCTCATATACCCTATCTATTACATATATAGACATAGGTATATAATAAGCCTGTGGGTTTCAGTTACCACATATATAATGTAATTGTATTAATATATAATTTTATTAAACATCTGAATTATATCATCATTTAATGCAAAGAAATAAAAATGAAATCAATTTTCTTTCTGGCCTGAATTATTATTAGCAAGCAAGTATTTACAAAGACATTTGTAAGATTCAACATCAGTTTTTGAGATATATCAGGCTGCAAAATTGATGTTGAATCTCATAAATGTAATTGTCCATATTTTTTGCCTAATAAACAACTCAAGCCCTATGAAATTGATATCGTTTGTAGGACATGAACAAGATATTTTATTAATTTAATACAAATGATGCTTGAGATATATATCATCACCTTCTAGCAATTATATATATATATGTAAGTTAGTGTCTCATAAGATAATAATTAGTGTACATTTTAAAATGTAAATCTTAAGATTTGGGATTAAAATTCAAAATAGAACTAGACTTTTTTTTCTGATTAGTTGAGGAAATTTATAATTTCTTTTTTTAGATAATCAACATATCATTAATATTATCATTATTGCTGTTGTTATCATTATGATTATTTTATTACTAAGTATTACAAGTCATCATAAATTCTTATTCATATCTTATAAACGATAGTCTACTTATTCCTTAAATTTTCAACATGATATATACTACATCGTTTATACTCTCCCTCCTCTTCTCCTTTTCTCTCTCTCCCTCTTTTTCTTCTTCCCCCTTTTCTCTATCTCTCTTTCTCTCTCTCTCTCTCTCTCTCTCTCTCTCTCTCTCTCTCTCTTTCTTTCTTTCTCTCAATAATGCAGTTTGAAATTATGTTTTTCTGTTGATACAATTGTAATCAACTGTATCCAATTATCATCTTATATCATGCTATTCTGTATATACATATTAATAATAATCATTTTCTTGTATTATTGATCATTATAGAAAAAACTTTAAGAATGATTTATTTTATATTATCTATTGGATTATTGGGATTTATATTAAGAATTTATCATATATTTGTTGCCAGAATAGACATTGATATTCTAGCTTATTTTACAGACAATAATAATAATTGTTATTCCAGTGTGGAATGAAAGTATTAACTAAAGTGATGTTTTTCATTTATAAATTGTGGTTCTTGTTTTAAGACAGAACTGTAATTTGTAGATGAAAAACATCAACCAAATACTTTGATTTTCTATTATAAGAGCAAATATGATTATTACTTGTGTAAAATAAGCTGAAGTATCAACATCTATTCCTACTGCTAATGTATGATAAATTCATATAATAAATCCTAATACTCCAATAAATAATAAAGCATAAATCATTTCTAAACTTTCAAATGACTCTTTTTTTCTCTATAATAATTAATAATATAAGAAAATGTTTCAAATCCTGATGAAAATACAAACATAGAATTTCCAAAAAAGGTGAAGTAAATGCTGATATAAAATGGAATCAAAGATGAAGTATTTAAATTTTGATCTGATAACAATATTATATTGCCATAATACTTAATAATACTAATAATAGCAATAAAGCAAATTATTTGTATGATGTATATTAATTACAATTTTAATAAAATTTAATGCGTCTAAGATTGATAAAATTTCAAAAAAATATAAAGAAAAAACAGATTTACTATGAGTGAATAATTTGTTGTATGAGTTCACCAGAGCAGTGGTTTTTCTTTATATTCTAAATTACCACATAAAGGAAGATAAATAATTAACCCAGTTCCAGCTCCACTTTTAACTATGGATGAATTTAATAATATAAGATAAATTATTCAATTGAGAGAAAGTTATATAAGCAGCCTAATATTAAAAAAACTTTCAAACTCATCTAATAGGTATCATAATAAATGCACCCCATGTCAGACTTCACACTAATTATAAACAGTGAGGATTATTCCTGGCAGAGATATTTTAAGTGCTGGCTCTGGATAAGCATTTATCATAAAGCTTGTAGAGGAATTGGTAATCCTCACTGTTTATAACTTACAAGCTTAAGAGATAGGGTCATGTGATCTATAAATTGATCTATGACTCTTATTTTGACTATTCACACTAATTAGTTGGGCTCACTTCAAAGCTTATAAGCATGTAATATTGAGTGTAAATTAGTATCTTTTTTTATATATTAAGAGTAAAGTAAATTTCAATGCAAGCTGATTGGATTAGATGAGAAAAAATACACAGCCTATTATAAAAATCATCGTTTATTGTTCATATTTTACCACAAAACAGGTAGGATATTATATATCTGTTTTGCTATATCTTTGGTGTAAGTTTATATATACATAGTATATTAAATTCATTGGTACAGTGCCATTGTTTTCTGCTTTCTTATTGGGGTTTCAAAAAATATTTTCAAAATAAAATTTCATAGACGTTTAGATAAAAAGGAAAATATTCGTAAAATATATTGATTCAGAATATGACCTAAGTTACAGTTTCTGAGTTGAAAGTATATTACATCATCAATTTTACTTTCTCTCAGATTTTTTTTTCTTATTAGTTGGTTCATCTTAGCTATAAAATTTTGGAAACTATTCTTTGCTGTTACCCAATATATTTAATTTGTCTTAAATGTCTCTCTTAAAAGAACTGAAGGCTTAATTACTTCTCTAATATAAACAATTTATGTAATCTTTCTATACTTTCTATTCAAGAGGAAGAACGAATGTTATTTAATAAATTTACCGATTTGTAATTAATTAAATTGTATTTTTCTTAAATATATTTTAATACGATATTTAGGAATTCTTATTTATTTTTCTTCAATTTGTAATTTACTTAATTAATAAATAAATAAAATTTATTTTTGATATATTGCCTACCATTTAATTATAATATAAAACAATATGGCTTCGGAAAACCTCAAAGTTTCTCATTTTGCAAGCTGTTTTCATGTTTCAGAGACCTGGATTCAAATCAAGATTAGTTAAAAAAAATTAGGTTCTAATCACATTTACGTCCCCTCACCTCAGGAAGCTGGCTTTACAGCTTCTCTAGTTAACTATCTAATATTAGTTGATATATGGAAATTTAATTATTCTTAGTTAAAAAATAAAATAAGGGTAGAAAACTGTTCCAACCCTCATCACCCGGAAATTAGCAAATATGATATCTTCTTATTGTTCTTCTATAGTAGAATGATTTCCTTTTCATCTATATATATATATATTAGAAGGGATTTAAATCCAGTCTTTCAATCATACACACGACAACATACATGTGAAAAAAATAAATGATCTCAAATATGCATACTTCGTGCTGGACCAGCACTCATCAATTGGTCCAGATCATCATCTCCCACATATATAAATAATCACATGCTCAGTTTATATTAAGACAGCAAATCTTCAAACGTTAATTGACAGGCTTCGAACTTCTTCAGCCATCCACATCATTGAAAATCTGTTGATTGAATGCTCAAGGTCCTTCTTGATGCCAATATTATTGCCATACCCATGTTGGCTTTGTCACTCTGAACCTCACATACAGGACCTTAATAAGTCTATTTAAATACCCAGAAGGGGGGTGGGTCGAATACAGAATGAACATGTAATATTTAAATACAACTGTATTGTCTGTACTGAACTTAAATGTAATTAGAAGGAATTTGAACTCAGACTTTCAAGTTTCCTACAACTATCCACTCCATTTCATACAACTGATACACATGACCACATATATGTGAAAAAGATAAATAATTTCCAATATACATATTTCGTGCTCAACCAGCATACATCAGTTGGACCAGATCATCATCTCCACACACACATATATATATAAAATCAGTACTTAGTTTATAGTAAGATAGAAAATCTTCAAACTTTATTGATATCAACAAAGGCTTTGAGCATTTCATTATCAGATTTTCAATGATATGAATGGCTGAAGAATTGGAGGGTGAAGAAGATCGAAGCCTGTCCATTAAAGTTTGAAGATTTGATATCTTAATATAAACTAAGCACTGATTATATGATAATCTGGATAAGCTGATGAGTACTGGTTCAGTACGAAATACATATATTGGTGATCATTTATCTTTTTCACATGCATGTAGTCATGTGTATCAGTTGTATGAGATGAAGTCGATAGCTGTAGGGGGCTTGAAATGCTCAATTCAAATTCCTTCTAATCACATTAAATTCAGTATAGATAATATACTTGTATTTAAATATTACTATATATATATATATTGAATGGAAAAGAGGAAGTGCAGATATTATGTAATAAATTTACAGATCTGTAATTAATTAAATGATATTTTCGCTAAATATGCTTTAATATTTAGAAATTCTTGTTTATTTTTTTTAGTTTGTAATTTATTTAATTAATAAATGAGTAACAAAATTTATTTTTATAAATAGTCTACCATTTAATTATAATACCAAAACAAGATAGCTTCCGGAACGCTTATAATTTCTCACGTGACAAGCTAGTTTCTTTGATGTGACATTGTAACTTGTATCACTCATTTTTAGATATTTGAGAAACGCTACAAGTCAAATTAATATTGTTTTGTTTAAGTCTTGAAAATCAACACTTATTATTATTTAAAGAGTAAAAAAAAGAATAAGAAAGACAGTAAAATGTCAAAGTCATTCAAGTTTTATATATAAAGAAACAAGAATTATTTAATTTAAAAATAGGTAAATCTTTATCGCAAATTTAATGTTTTAAGTTTAAACGCTTGCAATTTACCCATAGATATTTCAATTTTTTAAATAGGAATTTCATCATCATTAATATTTTTCTTTATTAAAAAAAAAATGTAACCTTTATAAAATTTAAAGTAATAATTTGTTGGGGGTTTTTTTTATATTAAAAGTTGCTGCCCTCGATCAGATTAAACCAGGGATTTAGCCTAAAGCACGAATTAACAAGTTGAAATTTTCTTATTTTAATTATGTTATAAGACGATCTTACATTAGGTTAAAAATGGATTTATTGCTCGAGAGTTTATAAAAAGTTTGAACGCCGAAAGTATCAAAACTGAAATCGATCTTACTTTCCAGCATCCGACACTTTACCACTGCATTAAATTAGAAAAGCAAAAAACCAGCGATGAAATAATGAATGGTCTTCATCTTCAAAATAATGAATGTGCTTTTGAGCAGGTTTCTGGCAAAATGCTATCAATATGATTATCAGGAATCGACTTTAATTAGAAAACAGTAAAACAATAGTAATACTGCCAAAAGTTATAGGATATCTTAGATGCTCGAGTTACTATTAAGTTACTAAAAACTTATAACATTCACGATTAACGTGACATTCCCACAATCTCATTTATCCAATATTACACGCGGAAAGTATAGTCAAATTACATCTTATCACGGAACAAAAGTTTGTTTATGAATGCAATAAAAGATCACTAAAGCTAGTTGAAGCTCTTTATTAAGAATTTAGAAAACTAACTTGCTTCAACTCAGACTAGCAGCCCAATTAAAATAAATAAATAGATAAAATACAGGTGAAAGAGCATTTCTGTTGTCTTGCGTTGTTAGCCGAGAGGTATCACAGCCGCCATGCAAGCAAGTAGTTGGTTGCAGACGGTTGTGGGTTCGCGTCCCGGCCGATGCTTATGACACACATGAAAAAGCATTTCTGTTCTTTTTTCAAAACTAGATGAGAGTATTTTTAGGAAGTTAATAAATGTGTAAAAAATCAAAAAGTGCGCCAAACTCAGTATTATTATATGTAAGTAAATAATAAATAAATATGAAAAGTCAACTCGAAGGAATATGTTCTAAGGTTTGTAGGTTGCAAATAAACATAGTCAGGTTTGTGAGAAAGGTAAATGTCATTATATATATATATGAGTTTCACATATATGTATATCATCCCCGTCTAAATTCTACAGTGCACTCTCTGTTTATTAATATTTAGTTCTAATTATTCTAGATCAGTAAGATGTCATCCATAGGTACACTAATATTGATATATGCATAAAATTTGAATATAAACATAGGAGAAATATTATCATATTGTAGAAGGTACATTTGTTTAATTAGAGTTCAAGTTAAAACTTAGCATAAAATATCGTGTGATCCCTGAATCATATTTTTAAAATAAATATCCCAATCTCACATAATATATTTTAATGTATATTCATAAAATAATTATATTAATATTAATAATAATAAATAAATCAACGATATATTCCTCCCTCTAGTTAAAGTGCTTCACCATCATATCCTTGCCCTATGTTTTAATATGCATGCTTCAGATCGTGTAGCTATATAAACGTAGACTATCATCCGCCAGATCATTTGGAAAAGAACTGAGACTTAGTTGGTTTGGTTTATCTCATTCCATGCAAGTTTCATATCCTGAACACAGGCAATTCTTTATCAATTCGGTTTATATTCACAGTGGAAAATCATTTATAGAAATAAATTAAATAACTTTTTTTTTTTTTCCTTGTGTCACCGCACCGCCACGACCCCCCCCCCCCCCCCCCCCCCCCCCCCCCCTCCCTCGCGGGGGCCGCCACCCCCCCCCCCCTAACAACCCAAGACAAAAAACTTAGAAGCTATTTAGAGCCGGAAACACACTTCCGACACTAAATTTAATTATAAAAACTTTATTAATTCTATTATGTTAAAAATTATAAATATTAAAGTATACAAACAAAAAAACCATAAAACTTTACATAGACTCCTCCCTTTCAATAATGATGATTATTCCAAAATTAATGAGCAGTGTTTGGTAAATGACATTTTAAGATTACCTTACCATGCTTTGGTTTAAATACCGATATTTCAAGTTCTGTATACAAAAAAAAATTATACATTACTACAATAATTTGTTTTTTAATACAACCCACTTGAAAATGTTTATGAACTTAGGCAGCATTTACTTGAATTTATTCATATTATCCTCACATATAGATTTTTATTTTTTATTTTTTTGACAAGAGAGCATTTTGGTAATCTATAAATAAAATAAAAATTGATCAGGGATGACGGTGACTAAACAAACATAAATATTTTAGTGCACAGTGTATTTATAATGCTAACACATGTACTGGTAAACTATATAATTTATTATAATATTATTTCTATGTTTATGTTTTTTAATCACATTCCTTTTATTGTAATATTAATGAGATCATCAAAATTCTAGTTTAAAAGTTAAGGAGTTTACTTCTAATAAAAGTATACATTTTAATATATAGTGGAGTTTGGTCCCCCAAATGTCATTTGTAATATCATTGGTTTACTGTAGTTTACATTGAAATATAAGTATTTAGGAATAATCCATTTCAGATCAAGAGCTAAGATTAAAATTATCATCTAAAACTACAATTTAAGAAGAAATCAAAAATATAAATGTAAAAATACATATAGAATTAATTGTTGAACATACTATGCAATGATATTTTAAAGAAAGCTAAAATCATTTTAAAAGCATATGCTTATCTATCTAATAAAAATTCATAGAGGACTAATTTTGGAACTTCCACTTTCCTGTGAATCCCACCTGTGTTAAAAGTTTCACCATGCCTTGTAACACTATGCAATCCAATTATTGTTCTAAATTTAGTGATCCTTTTTTTTTTAAGCAATAACCTTATTCACAATTAATAGTGCTTATACTAAAAATCAGCAAAAATATTCTTCAAAAAATTGCTTAACCTTTTCACAAATCATGATTTCATTGGCATTATCACCTGCCATTTGCTTTCTATCAATTCACCATTAGCAAGAAGAGTTTCATTAGTGTTATAATATTAACATGAATTATTTATTTTATGTAAAGTAGAAGTTAATTTAATGATACACAGCCTATTTTATAGTTGTTTTTTTAATGAACTGTTTTGGGTTTGTTGTTTTTGTTTTGTTTTGTTTTGTTTTTTTCTTTAATACTGATTAATGTTCTGATATTATTTTTTTGATTTATGATTAAAGTTAATATTAGTATATGTAGAAAAAGAATTTAAAAACAAGTTAAACAAATTAGAACAGCTAAATGCAAATAATTTTGTAAAACTTAATGATATCTAATGCTTTACTCAAAAATGGAATACTATGAAAAATCTAGCACTTATTATAACAATTTTCTATTTCAGTCAATAATTTTGTCAATTTATTGATTCTAAGCTTAGTATTTAGTTATATACAATTTTACTGGAATTTTTCTTGAATTTTTTTTTTTTATGTTAACATTAACATTAATTACTTTTTTTATATTTTGACTAACAGGAAATACATATTTCAAGATTGTAATGTTCTTAATAAATTTAACACAGGAAGTGATCATCGATTAGTAAGGTATAAGTTACATGTTAATGTAAAACTAGAGAGACAAAAATTATTAAGAAAAACAATATTTACAGTTGATATTCCTAATCTTCAGAAACATTCTAATGTATTTAAATTAGAACTTACAAATAGGTTTCAAGTGTTAGGAGATTTTGAACATGATTCAGATTTGAATGAAATTAATATGAAAATAACTGATACACTTTTAAAAACTGCAACAAAGATAGCTGGTAGAAAAAAGCAGCAATTGACTAATAAAATTTCTACTGAGACTAGAGAATTTATGAAGAAAAGAAGAAATATGAAGATATACAAAAATGATGTATTAAAAAGAATTGAATATCTCGAATTTTGTAAAATGGTACGGAAAAGAGTTGAAAATGATACAAGAAAGTATAACTGTGAAATAGCAAAGAAAGCTGTAGAAGAAAATAAAAGTTTCAAGAATGTTAAACAACATTTTGGTATTGGTAGGAAATTTCTATCTGTAATAAGAAAAAAAGATGGAATTATTACTAAAAAGAGAGATGACATCATGAAATTGGTAGAAGATTTTTATCAAGAATTATATAGTAATAAAGAACAAGTACCTCCTATATCTATTACATCTTCCGAATTGCCCAGAATTTTAAATGAAGAAGTGAGACATGCAATTAAATGTATGAAGAAAGGAAAGGCTTCAGGAAATGATGGAATTATAATTGATATATTAAAAGAAGCAGGTGAAGAAATAGAAACAATTTTAGCAAAGTTATATACCAAATGTCTAAATGATAAAGATGTACCCGAAGATTGGAAGAATGCAGTAATAATATTAATATTTAAAAAAGGTGATAAAGAAGATATTAGAAATTACAGACCTATCAGCCTTTTATCAGTTTTATATAAAATTTTTACCAAGATAATTACAACTCGTCTACAGAGAACTTTGGATTTCCACCAACCAAGAGAACAAGCTGGATTTAAAAGTGGTTTTAGTACAATAGATCATATCCAGGTATTGAGGGAAGTCATAGAAAGGACAAATGAATATGAGTTGTCATTATGTTTTGGATTTATAGATTATGAAAAAGCATTCGATTCTATACACATTTCTTCAGTGATTAAAGCATTGGATCATCAAGGTATAGATCCAGGATATTGTCATATTTTAAAGAATATTTATAAAAATGCAACAGCAACAATTAGATTACATAATGATACTGGAAAAATCAACATTGAGAAAGGTGTAAGACAAGGTGACTCCCTATCTCCAAAACTTTTTACAGCAGTGCTGCAAGAAGTATTTTGTGGATTAAAATGGGAAACTAAAGGAGTAAAAATAAATGGAGAGTATTTAAGTCATTTAGATTTTGCAGATGATGTAGTTCTTTTTGCAAATAATGCTTCAGAGCTGCAGGAAATGTTGCAGGAGTTAGCAGATGAAAGTAGAAAAGTAGGACTAAAGATAAATGTTAAAAAGACTAAAGCAATGTTTAATCGATTTGCTCAAAATATGAAAATAAAGATTGATTATGAAGAATTAGAAGAAGTTAACAGTTACAAATACCTTGGTCAGATTATTAATACAGATGGAAACATAATGGAGGAAATTAATCATAGAATTAAACTTGGTTGGAGTGCTTTTGGTAGAAATAACTTGATACTAAAAGGAAATATGCCTATGTGTTTGAAAAGGATGGTTTTTAACAAATGTGTTTTACCAGTTCTTACTTATGGATCTGAGACTTGGACACTTAATAGAAGAGCAATACAGAGACTTCAGACCACTCAAAGGAGTATGGAGAGATGTATGTTGGGAGTAACAAGAAGAGATCGAAAACGCAATGTATGGGTAAGACAACAAACAGGTGTTACTGACCTTATTGAAAAAATTAAAAGATTGAAATAGAGTTGGGCTGGACATATTGCTAGAAGAGATGATAATAGATGGACAATTGAAATTTTAAACTGGATTCCAAGAGATTGTAAAAGACCCAGAAAGAGACCACATGTGAGATGGATGGATGAAATAAGAAAATGTGCAGGGGTGTTGTGGAGAAGAGAAGCTAAAGATCGGAGAAGATGGATTAAACTTGGAGAGACCTTCATCCTGCAGTGGATTGATAATGGTTGTTGATGATGATGATGACTTGTCAAATTCTAATTTTATCGACATGGCTAAAATTATTACAATATATTCACTTAAGAAAATATATTTAAATCTTTTGCATTTTAACATTCTAAAACATTCTAGTGACCATGTAGGTTATAGTTTTCAACATTTTATCTTAATGATTAAATCTTTATTAAATATGGTATTTCAACAATTTTCTCTTAATTTATTAGAAATATAAGTTTACAAACAAAATCATTCCAAAAAATAATATTTGAATTTTGCAAATATTGAAAAAAAAATAAACTGAAATATGTAATCAAACAATAGATTTCTTCTTATTGATTGGTTAATGCTTTTCTGATAAAAATATTTAATAAATGAAAAAAAAATGTTTTAATTTCATTTCTAAAATACAAGTAAATTATTGCTAAAACATCATAAAGCATGAAATTGTTATAAAATTTAAAAATCCACTTATAAATATTTTAAAATGCAAAAATAACTGTTATGGTGTTAAATGAAATATTCTTTTTCCAACAAATTATTTTTTTTTTTTACTGTAAATACATTTTTTTGACTGGTCTTTTTAAAAACAAACATTTTTGAATATAATCTGGATATAATTATAAATATTCTCTTAAAATAAATATTTTACAAGTTTTTGAAAAAATAGTTATAAATATATAAATAAATTATGGAAAACCCTATTTAATAAAGTCACACAAAATGAGAATAATTGCAAGTACTCTCACGAAAATATTCAGAAGCTGAAAACAAAGAATCTACCAATCAACAGCATTATTGACTCATTTGTATTGGGTTCTCTGTACAATATTGATATCTTAAATTTTTAAACTATTAAATTAATATATTTTAATTCCAGTTTCTGCCACCAGATGAATCCAAAACTGGTACATTAACAGTATAGATAGCTCTAAGAGAATGAAGGTAAGAAGACTCATATGAAGAATTGCATTTTTATTAGTTAGTTAAAAAAAATACATAATATTTTTTACCACTAGAAGTAAAAAAAATAAACAAATAAAATTATTAAGTTTTAGATTTCCATTATTTTACAAGAAATTTTTTTTTTTTTTTACTATAATTAATTTTCAATTTATTTATTTTACCATTAAAATTATTACAATAATGCACTTAGGAGAATACTTTTAAACAAAAAATGTTTGAATCTCTTTATGTCAATATCAATCTGCTTTCAAATTTTGCTTCTATAGCTTATGACAAAATTATTATGATATATACAACTGGAAGAATACTTTAAGATAAAAATATTTATAGTTCATCCATTTTTACCACTAGATATTGAAAGAGTTAATTGAATTAAATTGGTATGTTTATTTTACATTTAATATTTATTGTGTTTTTTTATTTGTTGGCTAAATCATAATTAAGTGAGAAAAAGCATTCTTTCTATCAGTTGTTCATTCTAGAATCTTTTGCAATAGCAAATCTCATCATAGATAATTTGTATCATGAATGCAAAAATATGTATCTTGGCTGACATTACAATTATGTAATATTTTTATTCAATATTCTTTTATAAAATATCAATTTAAATGCCAATTAATAATTAGAAATATTCTCAATGAAAATTTTCAGCTTATGATAGTGCAAGCACATATACATGTACTTCATGTTAAGTGGATATTTGTATTATCTTAATAATTTTATTTAAAGTTTAACTATTTAACATTTCTGAAAACTTTACATTATGATTTAATTTGGTATAACAAATTTTAATAGCTTTCTTTCTCAAGTCATAGTTCAAATAATAATATATTATATAGTTTTACTTTTGACAATGAAGTCAATTGGTTCCTCAAAATACCTCCTAAACCACAAATCTAATATATAAATAAGCAATTATAATGCTTTTTATGGCAAAATTTTTTAACTCATTATGCCTAATTCAAAGTATGTAATAAGTATTAAAAATCCACTTAAAATAAAATAAAATTGAAATTAGTAATAATTAATGAATAAACTGTTTTACTAAATGCATTATTAATATTAAAAAAAAGTATTAACCTGTACACAAATAGAGCTTATATAATAATCAATTGCTTTATTTGGTTTTTAATACGATAAAAATTTTATGGTTGTCATTTTGAATTTACTACAGCAAACAAGGATGATATTCTGATGAATCATATTTTGATACTAATGTATACAAAGCTCGAAACCAGTCTGGGGATGGGGATCATCATAAATAAAGGCTTCAGGTATTTTCTCTTGTATCATTTATCATAAAAAATAAAATAAATAAGCTTGTTTAGAGCTATTAACATGCTCTTTATATATTACATATTGGTAATACAAGCTATAGGTCATGTGACATATGACTAATTTTTACTAATATTATAATCAATATTATAAATGTATTTTGGAATACTTTATGTTCTGTTGTTAATGTTTTTTTGATTTTTGTAATTATCTAACCAATAAAATATTGAATTTTTTGCAGTGGTGTTAATAAAACTTTTTAAAATTTGATAGTCTGTTATTTATTTAGTTTTTGTTTTTTTTAATGTCATCTAAAATAAGACTTATAATAAGAAACGTATTGTAAAATTAGCTGCTAGAGTTTTAATAATATTATTAAATTTTTTTATATATAATAAAAGATTTTTTTTTTCTAGAAAAAAATTAAAATATTTATAGGTATAAAAATTTTAAATAAAAGTTAGTTAACACTTCAAATGACAGAGAAACATCTATTGGCTAATTCGTCCCCAGGTGAATTTTTCCGTATTATACATGAAAATGCATGTAAAACAATATATTTTATTATAATAATTTTTTTTTTAAGTGTTATAGCATCGGCCGGGACGCGAACCCACAACCTGGGCAACTGCTTGAAAGTGCAAGTCAGTTGTGCTGACCTCTCGACCACCAATGCAAGACTATAATAAATTTTTTGCCTGAAATTTCTGCAAAAAAAACATGAAATTAAAAATTACCACTCTAACAACAAAGATAAGCCCTGCCCTGATATGATCAGCCATTATGTGTTGCCAAGGCAGCATTTTATGACATTGAAATGTCCAATGATGCAAAAACATGTTTATTTGCGAATTTATTACGGTTTTAGATATTTTTTTAAAAATAATTTACATTATATTTATTAGATATCAACAAATATAAATTATTAATAACTTATTTTGACTTGAAATACTTTATTTTCAAAAATATAACATTATATTAGCAGCTAACGTAAATATGGCCTGAAGCAAATTTGGAGATTTGCTATGACGTAAACAATCTACTTATATTTACTAGGGAAGAAAATAATCGCAATTTTGAAATAAATATTTTAAAAAATTAAACTTTTAAAACATAATTTGTTAGATATTAGAGAAATAAATAATTATTTGTTCAAATTTCTAAAAATATTCAGAAACAAATAAGATTTTGTTGATTTTATAAACTGAAAGTGATCTTTCTAGAAACAATGACATATAACGGCTTTGTTTTGATTATGGTCTCATTTTTTTAATATTTACAGAAACAAAATGTGAACATTTAACATTTATTTCAGTAGTAAACACTAATATCTATCAAATGAAGTCAAATTTGTTATTTTCTGGTAAGTAATAATCATTTTATCATATATTTTACGTTGACATGTGAGACGAAGAAAAATGTCAGAAATAGCTAAATATGGTAGGGTTAATAAAAACAGTGAAACAATTAATTCAATATAACAATTTTATATATAGAGATTGCAAAACATCTGACTTGATTTTTTTATCATTTTATTTTAATATAACAATTTTTAACAAAAATAAAATTGAAACTAGAATTATGCAGCGACTCTCCTACAACAGCTAAAGGTAAATTCATTGACATATCTAGATAATAAATGTTGCAGTGGGCAAATTTAATAATTTTAATAGATGCTTCAATTACATTCATTAAATTTAGATTATATTTTGCAGGATCTGTTAACAAATCTCTTGCACGGAACTTTATTTTGGAAAACACTTTTTTGATTGGATTTAACATTGGTAAACTATTGAAGAAAAAACAATTTATGGCTTGTCTCACCAACAATATCATGCACTTTTTGTGTCTTGTGGATTGCATCATTATCAAAAATTAACCAAGCAACTATGGTGTGATTTTCTTTTAATGTAGTAAATGATTCTTAAAGAAATCCACAAAAAATATTCCATCAACAGAGGAGTTTGCAATGATTTATTTACATGTTACTTCATTTCAGCAATTACAGAAAATTTACATCCTCTAACAGTTGGAACAATTACACAAGCAGATGTATTAACACTTGATCATGACTTTCCTCATCGAATATAACAATTAAAGCCTAATTCATCAATAAATTTTATTTTTTCATGTGCTTGTATGACATCTTGAATGAAAAATGATGCATACAACTTATATTTTCAAATTGTTTCAGCACAGTTTAGTCTGTCTACTTGTATTATATGCACTTTTTAAAATAATTTGTAGACTTTTCAATGCATTATCAATTGAAAATATGCTTAAGTTGACATGTTTGCATTAGATAATCTTATTATAAATATTTTTAATGCTGTGCATGGATTTTCCTCATCCAGTTGTTCAATTTTTTGAAATATCAATGCAGCCAATTTAAAATTTCTTTTGCCACCACAGCTTTTTTTTACACAACTACTCCATGATCATTGTTGTATCAAGTTATTACAGAGAAAGCTGTTTTTTAATTGATTCTTGCTACTTCAGCTGATTCAGCAATCAGTACCTTCTTTGTAGCATTTTATTAAAAATTCCTTATCTTTACTTATGCTGCTGTATGAAGGTCTACAGTGTACTCTACAATGACTTAGTTTGAATGGCTGTACTTTTTAACTTGATACAGATATTTGTGATGAATTTGATTTTATGATTCATTGACTATTTTGAAATTTCTGTATATTCAGAGACAAATCTGATTCACTAGATGAAGTGTCACTCATTTTTGATTAAATGTTAATGTTGTTCTGTTTTCTCAAACATGCTCTTCTTTTCATTTTAATATTTATAATTTTATTATTAATTTGATGAGAGGTTTTTCCTTTGGGGGGGGGGTATTTATATTTCAACATGGACTAGATTGTTTCACTATTTTTATCAATACAATTTTTTTCAAAAAACTGAATTTGATTTATAAAAAAACTGCTTTTGTTTTGCAAAAACCTGAATTTGAAGTTTAAAAAATCTGAATTTGATTTATAAAAATCTGAATTTGATTGGTAAAAAATCTGAATTTGAAGTAAAAAAAATTATATAGTAAAAGTTTACTTTTAAGTCCATGCTGAATAAAACTTGTAAATGTTTTATATAATTTGTTTATATTTCAACGATAAACATATTTGCTTTCGTATGTTAGCAATGTCGTTACCTACTGCAACATAAGGATTCTGAATAAAATTGTTTAAGTTATATTTTCTCCTTAATTTAATTATGATTTACAGTATTATTGGATATTATCTTGAATGTTTTTAACTTTATAATGAATAAATTTTATACTATAATTTCCTCTAGGGATAAAACTCACCAATTTATTTCGAAAAAATGGCATTGCTTTGGTAATATCAGTAACCTTTGTCATCAATAGTCTTACAAAATAAATCAGTATTTTTAAATAAATGGCAGTATTTTTTTAAAAAAATCTTTTTTTTTTAAGATTACTATGGCGTATTACTATAAAAAAATGGTCCTTATATGTTCCGAGGTTGGGTAAATATTTCATTGCAGATAATTTAAAAGGGATATAACACTTATAATAACCATTCTCATAATTACATAATTCATTTATTACAGTTATTAAGTAAATATTTGAAAGCACCAGCTTCCATTCTGAATTTTAAAAATTGCTTTATTTGAAATATAGGTTGTTGTTTTTTTCATGTGTCATAGCATCGGCCGAGAAGCGAAACCGCTAACCCGGTACAACTGCTTGTAAGGCAGCTGTGCTGACCCCTCGACCACCAACTCTTGACTATTTGAAATAGTTTCTCTATAATCACCAATAATAATAATCTTTGATCATGGTTAAAGCATATAAAAATCATTTATATATACAAACACAATTAGTTATTCTTTTAAACAAAATCAAATTTAAATATTAGATATTAACTTTTTTAACTAGTCAATTTCCTTTGTAATTCTCTTACATTGTCAATTTCGCACATTCATATGGCTCTTTATGCATTTTCTTTGGTGGAGCATTTCTTTGTAGCAGTAGTGGTAGGGAATAGAGCAAAAAAAAATTTACTCTCTGAAGATTGTGATGCGATTTTGTTTGTCAGATTTAAAACAGTTAATTTGGCAGAATAATTTTGTTTAGTAAACTTATCATTTCAATAGTTTTTATAGAGTAATATAAAATTTTTAATATAGATATAAATCTTGTTAAATACATCTATAGCCATTCAAACAAATAACTTAATACATTTCTTGATCTTTTCATTATAAACTAAGAAAATATATTTTGGGGTAATTTCATTATATTAAGAAACAACAAACGAAAATCAGATTTTACAAAGAATAGAAATTATTCCATTGAGGGCTATTTGCTTTAAGTTAATCCACATTAATCAGATTTTATATCTGCATCAAGATATTACAACATGAACTTTTTAATCTTGAAATTTGTTTGTCATTTGGGCATTCATTTTTTTTTTTTTTTTTTAAATGCATTCATATTCGCTTTTTAAATCTGACAATTTTACTACTGGCGTTCGCTTTAGTTTTTTAATTCCATTTTACTTTATTTTATTATGGTTTTGACTAATGGATAAAATCATTTTGCAATATAAATGTATATTGAAAAAAAAAAATGCAGTATTTTAATTTGCAAATAAACATACAGGAGAACTATATGGATGTAAAAAACCTTTAAAAACATGAGAAAGGTATAGAGGAAAAGCTTTCTAAAATGACTTATACTCTCAAATCTATGCCATCTAATGGCTATAGTCATAGTATTTATGTTCAAAGCATACAAGTAAGCTTTTTTAATTATTATTTTTCAAAATAATTTAATTGTTTTAATATCTTTTTGTTAATAATAAAGCTAAAAAGTAATTTTAGTCAAGCGTTGGTGGCCTAGCGGTGAGCATAGCTGCCTTCCAAGCAGCTGGCCCGGGTTCGCTTCCCGGTCAACGGTTTGACATATAAAAAAAAAAAATCACAATTTTAGTGTGCACAAACTTTGCTCAAATTAAAAATAATTTATACTTATACAGTTTAAAGTTCTATTTAATAATTTTGAATGTTTACCATTATCAATTTAAAATACACTTTTATAGAGGAAATATGAAAAAAACGTGTTAAAATAAAGTTTAATGTGCTCTATTACTGTAATTTATGAAGTTATATAATAATTTCCTTTTTAAATATAATTAAAGTGTGTATTATTGAGAAAGTAGATTTAATACCTTAAATAGGTATGAGATTAATTGTCTGGATGTTTGATAAGATTATTATAGTGATATCTAGAGGTTAGGATGTTGACAAGACTGTCAGTAAAGGATGACTTGTCAGGTATTGTTCAAACTTTAATATAATAAAAAGAGAATACATTGATCAATTTGTACATTGCAGAGACAATTACCTTACAGGCCTCTATTGTGTGTATATATTTATATATTGATACAGAAATGTCTTGAATACTGCAATTTTTTATGAACACATTTATGAGCATTCTCAAACGTTCTCATTAAAAAGAGTTCATGTTGAAAGATTTTTATTATTATTACGTTAGAGCACACTTATTTGTTTGCATAATACATTGATAACATAAATTAGCATAAAATCTTAAGATGATTTTAATACTAATCTAATTTGAAAGATAAACTTCATCTTTTTTTAGAAACAAAAAGGTGAAAAGGATTAAAGCAAATAATCAGGAATTGTTCCTCGATTATTTGCTTAATCTTCTCTCTCTCTCTTTGAATAAAACTGTTAAATAATCAATCTGCCACTAGGATGCTCAAACATTATATTTTTCCCCAAAGAATTTATCTCATGAATAAATTAAATCTAGAATTGTTCACTTTTGAAAAAGCAAACTAATAGGAGATATTTTTAAGTCATACATTTATTTAACACAATAAATAGTATGTCACCTAAGCTTTAAAGAAACAAAACTCGACTTAGTTAACAAGATGCATAGATATCTCATAATAAATCTTGAACAAGAAATACTGCAACAATTTTTGTTAAGATTTGATGGAATGTAGTGACCTCTTACCATTAATAATAATGACTATATATTTTATTATTTTCATAATAATAGTGGTGTGTCATTCAGAAAGTCATATGACGTTCAAGCAACAGAAATTACAGAGATGAGCTATGTGATTTATGAACTTTAGCTAGTCAATTCCTGTGGGATTTATTGCAGTTCTAAAATGTTGAACTTGAGTATAATGACTATTTGCTGTGAAATGGTGATATTTTGGGATGCAGCCGAGAGGTATCGCAGCTGCCATGCAAGCAAGTAGTTGGTTGCAGACGGTTGTGAGTTCGCGTCCCGGCCGATGCTATGACACATGGAAAAAAAACAATAAAAAATAAACTATAAATAAATACATTTTAAAAAATTTAACATTACATTAATAATAGATGGTTATTTTAGAAACAAGTTTACTTTAGTATATACAACAAATTTATACATAACAAGTAAAAGTAATAAGTTTCAAAATTTAAAGCAGAACTTAACATACTAAATTTAGTAGAAAAATGCAGTTCTTGCAACTTAAAGTTCTTAATTGTAATAATATATATGAAACAGATCTTAGCTGATAATTATGTGGTAGTGAATCTGCATTTCACTTAGTTATAGTGAAAGAATCCGTGGGGCCATATTACAAATCTTTTTTTTTTTTTTTGGAAGGTATCTTAAGTCTCTATAATACTTCTTCCACCAATATTCTGGAAATGAACAGTTAACAGCAGTTTGATTTGAAAAATTGCGTTACATCTCAATAGTCATTTAAATTCTGTTACGATCTTGCTATTCTTATATTTTTTAGTAAATCAAATGTTTGATATCAAAATCTTGTTTATAGGTTATTGGAGAAGATTAAATTTGATCTTAAGTTATTAAATTAGCAATCAATAATATGTGAAAAAGTTTCTTCATCTAATTCACATTTGATTCAAATACTAATCATTTTTGGTATCTTTTATTTCCATATACAAGATAACAGGTAATTAAATATAAATTTTATAACAAAGAACATCAGTATCAAGCAAGATAAATAGATATCCAAAAATAAATTAATAGCAATTTTACTTCAAATATATATCAAGAACTATAAACTGATAGAAACTATAATCTGCTGTTAATTTTGTTATTTTCAAATACAGTTTAAACAATACTTCATTGTTTTTTTTTTCTTTCTATATTACAGCTTCTTAACATCAGGATAAAAGAACAGTGGAAAAATTTGGCTATTCAAATTGATGTTACGATAAAATGTTTTTAACGTCCTGATTAAGTTACAAACGCTACACAGAATAAGAATGAATAGTAAGTATTGTGCTCAAGGGTAGACTGGGATAAAGTACTATGATGGATAAATTATATAATCATTTGTTTGGGTGATCATGTGATAGTCAATGTCAAAATTGGGTAATGAGTTAGATTCCTTACAATTGTTTGAAACTTTTTGCTTTTACTTTACTCAGCCCTTCATTACCAAACTTTATGAATTTATTAACAATATTTTGCTGCTGCTGGTCTATTATTATCAACAATTTATTTTTGCATCTTAATTTTAGATATTTGCAAAATCAAAATTGAATAAAGCATGATGCAAAGATACACTTTATATATATACTGTATTGTACGCAGCACAAGCCCTCGTTCTAGTACTTTTTTTTTTAATTTGAAAATAGATTGTATTTTATCAATTTAAAATTTTTAATTCAAATAAAATAATTATATTATCATCTAGCACCTATCACTATATATTTTATTTAACTATTCGTAATTGCTTACAAATTATTAATTTCTTAGTTTTCTTGGGCATAAGTTTGAAGTTTCCAAATATTTATAGGTTTTAAATTGATTTTAGACAATACTTAGCTCCAGCGGTTAGAGCAAATTTAAAGTGTGTAATTCAAAAAAATGAGACTTTTTGACAAAATTATCTACATTATTATCCTTTCCCGTTGACTAATGTCATCAATTCGGAAACTTTAGAATCCGGACTTTCCCCAGGCATTCCTTCTAGAGACGCAGACACTATGAGACGCAAAGACCCCGCTTCAAATAAAATAATATACAGTAGGCTAAACACTTGGTTGATTCTTTCGCATGATTGTTTTAAACTTCAAGGGTTTTTTTTTTTCGATTTTTTTTTTTTGGTTTAACAAAACAGTTATAATGAATTTTTAAAAAAAAAAAAAAAAATAGTATTGTAGTAATCAACAACTTGTTTTGTTTTAAAAGAAAAAATTGATTTCTATTTTTAAAAAAAGAAAGTTTGGATATTTTTTTTTTTAAATGTCTGAAATAAAATTATCTTTGTTTTAATTCTTAGGAAAATCTAAAAAAAAATAGCTTAATTTAGAATACCACTATTGCAACTTTACTCACGATCACCGAAAAAAAAATATCGATTTGATTGTCCTTTTGTAAAACTTTCGATTTGAATGGGACAAAACTGAGCCAACTTTCCACCACCATAATCTTTTCCCAAAAATAAAATTAGCTAAGGGAATAAAAAAAAAAAAGATTCTATTTTGTATTTAAAAGTCTTAAAAGGGCTATTATAAGAAAAAAAATTGAAAGATATTGAAAGAATAAGCATTTAACCAAATATAGGCAACTATACGACAAAAACTTTACGTGTATAATATTATTCTCTATACTGACTAATGTACTGTCTTTCATGGTTATGGCCTTTTTATTCTGGATAAAAGTTAGTTACTATGCTCAAAACTATACTGTTTTTTTCACTTTTTAGATACAAATCAGTTGGATTAAACTGCCTGTCTAAAGAAGTTGAGGAATAGTTTGTACTGGTTCATTAATAATACAGATTTATAACTTATAAATATTTAGATTAAGCTTCAGTGAATACTTCTATGTTGGAATATGATCCACCCTAAGAGAGAGATGCAATTTAGCAATGGTATAAATTACTTAGTAGAAGGACATTAGCCACAGAAGAATGTTAACCATACAAACTAACCTCATTATTGGGCAGCTTGTATTTGACAGGCTGATCGTAATCCTAAGTAATTGATTGGAATATGCTAGATATACTTTTTAAAAGTTGAAAAAATGTTGTTGTTTTTCCTTTTAACTTAAGACAGATTGACTTCAGGGATTAAATTTCCTGGAAAGGGTTATACATATGTATATGACAAAACATTATTTAAGCAGACCATTACAATTTTGAAGTATATTTAGGGTTTATATATATATCCAGTTCATATTAATGCCATTCACTTATCATTAGTAATGAATATTTAATTATTATTAAGTAAAAGATAAAACAAAAAAGAAAGTTTAATAGTTGACTATCCTAGTGAGTAATATTTTCTCTTCTTCTATGATTAGAAACTTTCTATTTAAGCTCATTTTTACCTATATTCTGTCGCCAATTGTATTTTACTAATTGAAGCTTCGATATCTTATAATTGAGCTCTTAGCATCTGTTCTAATTAAACTTTATGTTGTAGCTCAAAATGAAGGATGCTACAATATATTATGTTAAAAGAGTAACAATAAATAATCAGCTATTATGAAAATGATCAAGAGTTATTTGCTCATTCTAAATATTGCCACTTAAAATCTGTGTTCAAGCAAAGAACTTAGATATAATAAGACATTATTTTATCATCATGAGTAGGCTTCTTACTTCTGGTTAAAACAATTATTATCATTCACATTCAGCCTCAAATTCATCAAATACAATATCTAATAGTTTCAATTATTTTTTTAATACTCTGACTTCTCCATCGTTGTTTCTTAACAATATTCGGATTAGTGTCTGTTTAAAGTCTTAACAGCAATAGGGAAGTGGTTTTTATTTTACATCTGCTTAATTTGGAATTTTAGCTTACTAGAAGTTTAATATCAGGTGCTATAATATTTATACATACACATAATTGCAATCATATATTGTAATGGTCAGATTTGTACATTCATGCAACAGAATTCAGAATCAAGGCAAATAGACCAAAGCTGACCAGAGGGGGATAGTGAAGTCCCATATCCAGTCAAGCTCCAACTTATTTACAAGTACTCCATGACTCAACACCCTACAAATGACATATCTGAGGTTACACTTGGTCTCAATTTCTTAATGGCTGGCATAAAAGGATTTAAATAGACTGGTAGCATGATGATGGTGGTAATATCTATAAATTAACATTAATATATAATATAATAACTAAGATGGAATTGGATTGAAATTAGATTACGAGAAATACATATGAAACCAATGTAATTTTAACATATATTTATTAATTAATAAAGACAAAATAATCAAAGAACAAAAAAACATAATTTCATAGGTGTGGGCGGAAGCACGCAGGCATTACAGTCGATGAGACAAGTATTATATCAATCTCATCTTTACATATGAAATCAACATATGTGTGTGAGGATGTTCGTCACTGAGATTATGCCTATACTGAAAATGCCAAATCCTATCTTAACATTGTGGATTACTATTTGATAAGTAAATTTTACTAGCTCCAAATAGATCATTCATTTTATACAAATGTATATATTTCTATCTAAGGTGTAAGCACGTAAATAAGCTCATGCTGTTAACCGAGTAGCCAAGATGTAGTTTCAGATCAATACTTTTATGTTAAACTGAAAGAGAGAAAAACTGGCTGCCTTAGGTCACCAATATGTGCTATAGCACTGGAAAAATATTACTAATAACACTACCCTGTGGGTGGATAATACTTCAAGGGTTCTTGCAACCGATGCATGGTATCCTGGGACTGAGTATCTTGCTGCTAATGATAGGAACATTGAAGTTCAGGAGCGGGGTGGCTTACTCAATGACCTGACCATAAACTCAGGAATAATCTTGATGCACAAACCCAAAATAAGAGAATGGGGTGGCCTAACCGAGGTCCCATTTTAGAAGATGTAGCAACATTAAAGTACATTGACTTAATAAAATACATGAGCAATGCAATAAATGATATAACATATATATTTAAAGTTAACTGTGCTCTAACAATAACTTTTATCGGTTTAGCTAATAGAAGCCAATTCTTAAATTGCAATATATTTAGGCTAATTAAGGATAAATTATTTTTTCGATCTTGTTAATATGCTTAGTCTACATCTTATTAATTAATTAAAGAGG
>JAQFVV010012568.1:448706-558422 GCA_028023455.1 Epiperipatus broadwayi
GGGTAGATTAAAGATATGCATATGAATTTATAGCAAAGCAAATTAATAGACCTTTATATAATTGAATTTATATAAATATTTTTAATTGCAAATCGAAATCTATTTACCATAATATTTTAATACGATTGATATTAACATCTGTTCATATGTATATACAATGATGCATATAGCTATGATAGTGCTCTTATTTAGTTATTTTAACCAGGTTTAAACCCAGCACATTTGGGGCTAGTAACCAAAAGTTTAGGTGAAATGGGAGGGATTCAAAATCTACTGTTTCCATATATTTTATACTTTCAAAAATTCTCAAGTCTCACAAACTATAAAATTGATTATTTCACAATATTAGATAAAAATAATTTAACTGGATCATTAAATTTAAACATTAATCATCCAAAGTCTTTAGGTAAATTTAAACATATATAATATATCTATAGCAATTATTCTTTAAAATAAATCATGTAACTTAAAGTTCAACTGGAAATAATATATAATATTTATGTGATAATTAAATAAAACCTTTCATTTAACTATATATTATACCTAAGCAATTAATAACTCTAATTGACAATTTTTAAGAGAAATATTATACATTTTATAGTACATGCATATACATCTTTCTTACATATTATTAATAGTTAAATACACATATAACAAATCTTCAAATTTTAGTAGACAGATTTAAACCATTGAAAATCTGATGATGAAATGCCCAAATCTCTTGTTGATGCCAATATCATTGTTATGCCCATGTTGACCTTCACTTATGACTCCTCATATATACACTTATATTAAATTATAATAATTTGGTTCACAAGTATGAAATATTTTGTACTCCTATCTTCAACAATACTAATTTATTAGGCATAATATATATATATATATATATGACAATAGATGGCATTCTACCAAAAACACCATCAAGCGTAGTTTGTTTCCATAAACGTCAGAGCAAGCATTCACTATCTCTGACTTTAGTTCCACCTTCAGATGATGATTTCAAGCTATTTGCTATTGTCAGTAAAGGACAAGAATAAGAAACTAGATCTAAACACAAATTCTGTTTATTTATGAAACAGTTTCTATTCAGCTTGCAAGTGTGAATCTTTTAGACATGTAATGTCTTCAAACTCAGCATAGCAAGCCAGATAGCTACCTGGGTCTAATCTCAGTGCAGCATCACCACATAGTAGAAGCTTCTGCAATATATATCATTGCAAGAAAGACCTCAAAGGTACATTTATGAAAAACACAAGTTAAAACTTGCTAACGCTTGTATTTATGACAATAGATGGTGTTCTACCAAAAACACCATCAAGCGTAGTTTGTTTACATAAATGTCAGAGCAAGCATTCACTATCTCTAACTTTAGTTCCACCTTCAGATCATGATTTCAAGCTATTTGCTATCGTCAGTGGAGGACATGAATAAGAAACTAGATCTAAACACAAACTCTGAGCATTTATAAAACAGTTTCTATTCAGCTTGCAAGCGTGAATCTTTTAGACACGTAATGTCTTCAAACTCAGCATATGTATCTAAAAGATTCACGCTTGCAAGCTGAATAGAAACTGTTTCATAAATGCTCAGAGTTTATGTTTAGATCTAGTTTCTTATTTCTGTCCTTCACTGACGATAGCAAATAGCTTGAAATCATAATCTGAAGGTGGAACTAAAGTTAGAGATAGTGAATGCTTGCTCTGATGTCTATGTAAACAAACTATGCTTGATGGTGTTTTTGGTAGAATGCCATCTATTGTCATAAATACAAGCATTAGCAAGTTTTAACTTGTGTTTTTTTTGTTTTTCATAAATGTACCTTTGAGCTCTTTCTTGCAATGATATATGTTGCAGAGGCTTCTAATATGTGGTGATGCTGAACTGAGATTAGACCCATGTAGCTATCTGGCTTGCAATGCTGAGTTTGAAGACATTATGTGTCTAAAAGATTCACACTTGCAAGCTGAATAGAAACTGTTTCATAAACGCTCAGAGTTTGTGTTTAGACCTAGTTTCTTATTCCTGTCCTTCACTGATGATAGCAAATAGCTTGCAATCATGATCTGAAGGTGGAACTAAAGTTAGAGATAGTGAATGCTTGCTCTGACATTTATGTAAACAAACTACACTTGACAGTGTTTTTGGTAGAATGGCATTTATTGTCATAAATACAAGCGTTAGCAAGTTTTAACTTGTATTTTTTTGTTTTTCATAAATGTACCTTTGAGGTCTTTCTTGCAATGATATATATTGCAGAGGCTTCTACTATGTGGTGATGCTGAACTGGGATCAGACCCATGTAGCTATCTGGCTTGCTTTGCTGAGTTTGAAGACATTACGTGTCTAAAAGATTCATGCTTGCAAGCTGAATAGAAACTGTTTCATAAACGCTCAGAGTTTGTGTTTAGATCTAGTTTCTTATTATGTAAACAAACTATGCTTGACGGTGTTTTTGGTAGAACGCCATTTATTGTCATAAATACAAGCATTAGCAAGTTTTAACTTGTGTTTTTTTTGTTTTTCATATATATATTAGGCAGGACTTGAACTCAGAATTTCAAGCTCCCTAACAGCTATTTAGTCCATCTTATACAACAAATACACATGACAACATACATGTGAAAAAGATAAATGCTCTCCAATCTCCATATTTTGTGATGAACCAGCACACATTGGTTTGTCCAGATCACTATCACCCACACATACATGCAATCGGAGCTCAGTTTATGTTAAGGTATCACATCTTCAAACTTTAATGAACAAGCTTTAATCTTCTCCATCCTTGAACTCTTCAGCCAAATCATTAAAAATCTGAGGATATTAAAGATCATTTATCTTTTTTATTCATATGTATGTTGTATCGGTTATATAAGATGGAGTGAATAACTATAGGGATCTTGAAAGTCAGAGTTCAAGTCCTGTCTAATTACATTAAGTTTAGTATATATAATATACATGAATTTCAATATTATTTATATATTTGCTACATGAATAAATATAACACAATCAAATTATAATTATATAATAGGTAATTGTTTAACCTATAAGTAGCATATAAAGTATTAATCTTTCACAATTTTGGTCTGCAATGTTATGTGTTTTTGTCCAGTTCAGCTCCTGGTGAATTTTTCTGCAAGTATTATATGTTAAAATGCTTATTTTTCTGTATATTTTATTATATAAAAATTTTGTTAAAAAAATTACGATAGATGGTGGGAAATTATTTTAAAAAATGCCTTACAAAAGGCATAAGCTCTGCTCTGACATGTTCAGCCTTTGTTTCAAGACCAGACAATAAAACATTCAGATATTAATACATTGTTTAGAGCAAATAGTCCCAATGACCAAAAACATGTTTATTTGTGAATTTAATACAGTTTTAGATTTTTTTACAATAATTTACACTATATTGATTAGATATCAAGAAATATAAATTATTAATAACTTATTTTGACTAAAAGTACTTTATTTTCACAAATATAATGTTATATTAGCAGATAACATGAATATGGCCTTAAGCTATTTAGAAGTTTAGCTTCTATGTAAGCAATCTACTTATACTTACAAGTATGAAAATATTGCAATTTTGCACTAAATATTTAAATATTTTAAATGTTTAAAGCATAATTCATTAGATTTAAGAGAAATAAATAAATATTCATTTGCATTTTTAAAAATAATAAGAAATAACAAATATTTTGTTGATTTTATAAACTGAAAATAATCTTTCTAGAAATGATGATGTGTAAACTCTTTGTTTTGAATACAATCTCATTTTTTTAATATTTATAGAAACAAAATGTGAACTTTTACAATTTATTTCAGTAGTAAACAAAAATATATTTCAAATGAAGTCAAATTTATTATTTTCTGATAAGTAATAATTGTTTAATCATATATTTTATGTTGATGTGTGAGACAAAGAAAAACATCAGAAAATGCTGAAATCTTTGAGTCTAGGCTGCATTATGGAAGAGTTAATGATTCTTTATTTAACTAGATATTTTGTAATATTTAAAAAAATCTTATTTTCATTTCTATATAAATAGAGAGCTCATTTGTGCTTTATATCACATACTCTTAAATTTAATATCTAGTTACTATATAATTGATCATTTGATTATGATTAGTACATTAATTAATACAACTGATAAGGTTGAAAAAATAGAAATCAATTAGTTTCAGTCTATATATGTGTGTGTATTTTATTTATTACAGTAGATACAAGTTATCAAATTGAGATAAGTATTTATATTTTTTACTTTTTCAAATATATGAAGCCATAATATGCATTATATCATATCACTAGTTCAATTATACCCTATCCAAAACCATGTAAATAAACAAAACAAAAAATAAACAAAAGATAAATACATTAAAATTTATAACTCTTTAATTGTGCTTTATGCACATGTAATGAAGCTATATAGTGTAGTAATTAATCATCTGAGTGCTTTTATAAAGTCTAAGTTCCTATAATCATAGCTCATTACCAATTGAGAAATGCTTGTCAATTTGCAAAAATTTACATAAGGCTTTATTACTTATATAAAGCTTTATTACAAGCATTTCTCAATTGGTAATGAGCTATGATTATGGAAACTTAGACTTCCTGAAAGCACTCAGATGATTAATTTTTATTAATTACTACACTATATAGTTTCATTACATGTGTGTAAATCACAATTATAGAGTTATAAATTATTAATGAAGTAAAACTTCAATTATTAAAAATTTAATAAATTGTATATGACAGCAGCCATTTTTTTTTATTTTGGAGCGCTGTATATGATTACATTTATTAATAATGGCTCTTCAGCTTACATTGAAAGCACATACAATTTAATCTTCACTTTAATATGAACAGTATTTCACATAAAATATTTCCTTTATAAAATTTAACAAAATTCAAAATTTGTCATACATAATGGATATATATTAACAAGAAATAAAGTTTTTGTAAAGGAAGGAGGAAAATGAGACATAATTGTTTGTAGTATTTAATTATATAATTATATGTTTATATGTAATGTATATTTTGAAAAGAAAAAAAAGAATGGAGTGTTGATTAGAGGTTTTAAACAGAAGTAATAATAAAAGGATTTGTCATATCTTTCTTAAACCCTTTCTAACTAACTCTCTTGTTTAACTCATTTAAAATCCAATCCCTCCCACTGTTGACAATTTTGATCATATTTGCTCTTTTCATATTGGATTGTAATATTGTCTATTCATAAAAATTATTGAATAAAATATTTTTTATTTAACTAGTTTTGTTAATTACAATAACTTCTCAGGCCAGAAGTCAAGAAATTGTATTTGCATTTTTTACCCTGTGCTGAGAAGTTTTGTGAAGATTTTTTTTATATAGCTCTAAAATTCATGTATATTTTTTCCTAGTATTTTAATTTCAAAAAAATTCAAAAGACAGCAGGATAATTGAATAAGTGGGTCATCAATGTTTCTTAAATTCTATGATGATGGGTATGTATTATATATTTGGAAATATCAAACTTTGCAAGATTACTTTGAGAAAATATTACTACGATCTAAAAATTTGATTTTTTGGAACATTTATGAATATTTTTGTATCATAATTGTAATTATTAGAAATCAAAAAATGTATTTTATTACATATTTATCTTTTACATAAATGTTTTATTTTTAAATATAAAAGAACACATTCTTCCTTGTAACATTACCATAGAGATTAAGGTTGTGGGAAATACAGCTGCCTAGAAATGATGTCCCTCAACAGACTGTTATGATATTTAGTGATATAAAAATTACAAAAGATAATTTGTTCAGATTTTTAAAATAAACATCAAACAAAAAAGATTGTATTCATTTTTTAAATTGAATCTGCTCTGTCTGAAATTTGATGACATGACTGCACTTTGTTTTGATTAAAATCTAATTTTTAAAATAATTCTGAAAATTAAATGTGATTTTTTTTTTAATTTATGTAATTTCTAAACTAAAATATCTATCAAATGATGTCAAATTTATTAAATTCTGATAAATAATAATGGTATAATATTAAAGTGAAAGTTGAAACTTAAATCTAATGAGAACAAAGAAATCTGTCAAAATATTAATGAAGTGTAAAAGGGTTAAATTCCTTTTTTTTTAATGAAAATGAATTTCAATTGAAACATTGTAATAAAAAAAAATGAACATATGTTCATAAAATTCAAAATTAAATTATTTTTATTAAAATTTCATAAAAAAATTTTCATTGGTGCTTATGAAAGCAATTTTTGTTAGCCAGTAAAACAGCTTCTGCTTTACTGTAACTATATTTTTGCAACTTCTTTTCTTGAAAACAAATCTTTTTAGATAAAATCTAATTGTAAACATAGTTTTTGTGATTTAAAATAAATATACAAATATGTTGCATAAATAAGATTAAATATGCAAATAAATTATTGAACATTACAATTTTCCTTTCAAAAATACTAAACAACAGAGCATGCTTTGAAATGCCTGGAGCAAATAATATACCAATCAGAAATACTATCAGTTTATTTGTATTATGATATTATCAATCAAGGCAGTGCCAGATGCTTTGAGATGCAAATTTACATGATATTTGGATGAAGTCTATGATACTGACATCTTCAGAGTGTTTTTTAACTAATAATTTTAAAAATGATTTCTATGCAAAAAAAATGTGTACGTTTAAACTAACATTATAGATACCTATGAAACAGCAAAAAAAAGCCAAAAGTGATAGTCTCAGCATCGTAATGCCCCAAATGCCTCAAAATTTATGAGAAAATCACTAACTCTCTTTAATGTTATAAGATATAATGACCACTTCTGTTGTGTTTTCAACAATTTATTTTTACAATTAGACTTTTATTCTATACCACAATTTGATCATCTTTACATTATTTATTACAAATATAAGTTTACAAATAAAGGGGGAAATATGCTAATATGAAATACATAATGAGAACAATGGCTTTTTAATTCAATGGTTGCCTTTGTTGATTGTTAAAAAAATATTAAATAAATTATTTTTTATTTTAAATCTATTTTTAAAAATGAAATGAATTTTGATTTTCACAACATAAATCTACAAAATTATATTTTAAAATTTAAAATTGCACTTATAAAATTTTCATAAAAAATTTTGCACTGGTATTTATGAAAACATTTCTTTTCAGAAAGTCAATCACAACTTCTGCTTTATATAATTACTGTTTTAATGACTTCTCTTCTTAAAAACATACGTTTTCAAATGAAATATAATTGTAATCACACTTTTTTAAATTTAAAACCAATATATTACAAATATGTTGTGTAAATAAACATAAATTTGTAAATAAATTACTGAAAATTACAATTTTTGTTTTTGAAAAACCAAAAAAACCACCATCTCCAAGCCTGAGACTAAAGAATCTACTAATCTGTAGCATTGTTGTGATTTTTGCATTATGATGCAACCAATCAGTGGCATTTTCAGTTCCTTTTGAATATGGAAATTTGCATGGTATTTATACAATATCTGTACAATACTGACATCTTGTGATTTTTTTAATTAATTTTAATTCCAAGTTTCACTATAAAATAAATGTGAACAAGCAAAGTGACATTATAAATAATACCAAAGTAGTGAAGAAAGTCAAGCCATCAGAACACTTCGGAATATGTGAAAGACATGTGATTGTTTGAGAAGTGATTAAGCAATAGGTTTATTGATTTAGTAGTACAGAAAAAAATATTGTAAATCATTCTTATATTACTTGGAAAAGTTTAAATGAGAATCTAAAATGGGTAATGGTAAGTAGGAATGACTGCATAAATTTCAAAATCAATATAAACTTAACATCATCAAACAATTAGAAAGATTGCAATCTGTGAATAATGAGATTATTAAAGTAATTGAAGAAAAAGAATATTGTCCAAAATATATTTAATTACAATAAATCTAATATTTTAGTATTCATTTTATTTAAAAAATTAAAAAGATTATAGAGCAAGTTTATTACTTTTTTTTTATTTTTTGAATAAATGGGCAAAAGTACTTTGCCGATATATGTGTAAATGCGCTCTCTCAATTTACTATTAATAACCAAAATATTTATTTTATTTTATTTATATTATAAGCTTAATTCATATATGCATACCATACACATAAAAATGTGTCTATGTTATGTATATATGTATAGTGAAAAATACTATATATGTGCAATGCAATAAGTTTTTTTTGTTCTATTCAAAACTTGTCAATAAAATATGTGCTATTATTTCAGATGTACATGTATGTGAGAGAGATTTGAAACAGAATATAAAAGAGAAGCTCCAATGTAATAAAGTATTACCATCTGCTTTATATATGTGTATGCCTGATAGATTTATATGAAAAATATTTTTGAAGGGATGTTTAGGCCTAAGATAAGGACACTCTCACTAATTAATTTGATACTAATTATTAATTCTGAAATCTTACATTTCATTGCTTATTTTTCAGGAATATATAATTATGTAACATCTAAAAAATATCTTAATTTTCTCTTTGCTGAAATAATAAATATGTTAGTGTATTACATTAAATATTTTAATGGGAAAAAATTATACTCAATTATCTCTAGCAAATTTTAATAAGTGGCTTCGTTAATAATTAGTAAGATTTAAATTTATTTTATTTAAATAAATAATGGATAAAATTTATATTATCATCATAAGTTATCTTGACAATTAGGCTATGCAGTATGCCAACTTGATAACTAATATTTTTTGGTCCATTGCTTTAACCTTTAAATAATCATAATGATCTTGTTTTAGATTTTCAATCAATTTCTCTCTTCTCTTTTTCATTTATCATTCATTTTTTCAATATATATACATATTTGCAATTTCTCCTTCTTTTAAGTGTGTGCTTAATTTAATTTTTCTATTACTTTATACTTTTTTCCAATAAAGGTTTTTTTTTTCCTTTACTCTCTTCAACAAATTAACATTACAAGAACTTATCCTTCAAATTTACATTTTCTTTCTTTTAAATCCATTTCTCAAAACCTCTAAATTTACTACTTTTCTGTTTTTATTCTTTACTCTTAAACTTCAAGTTCAAGAGGGAATATTCTATCACTGTCATTAAAATCAATAATGAAAACCTAAATGGGAAAATAACTCAATAATCATAAATTATATTTTCAAAAGTATGAAATGTTAAAAAAAAGATCCAAAATTAAGTAATTATAATATATATGTACAGTATATGGAAAGATTTAGTGGGAGTCATCCATTTATAATTATTTATAGTCATTTGATAAGTTTTACTTTCACTCTTAGTCTGGGGTAGTTAATCTTGATTGGTTACTGTTCTAAGTAAAGAGCTTTCTAATTAAATAATTACAAATGTACAACACTATTTCCATCTAAACATCCATTAAAATATTATAATACATATAAAGTCGGGTGTAATATAATGGAAGACCTGCGTTTTAGTAAAGATATGCTAAAGAATGAACTAGAATAGTGTTATAAATACAATAATGATCAAATTTTCAAGCGATTAAAAAAATTAAGAGGAAAAAATAGAATCTAAAAAATGCATGTCTTATGAAAATAATATATAAATTATCTTTCCTCGTGATGGTGGTTCAAAGGGAATGACTGATTCAAGTGTTTCATGAAAATAAAAAATACATAAAATTAGTGCAGTTCATAGAAATATTAATACTACTTACTTCATCGTTCAGCGATAAAAGTATTTATCAAAAAGAAGTGTCCTAAGTAAATAACTGTGTATATATAAAACTAAATATCAATCTAGAAAAGAATAATAATCCCAAATGAGGGATAAATCTGTATCTATTAATAAAAAATAAGTAACAACAACAATAAAAAATTATGATTAGTGATAATAACCAAAAATTGATAAGCTAAGAAATGAATGAGTAGTAGAATGAACTAAGCAATAAGTCCAAGAAACACAATCTCTACAACCATTAATGGCTTACATGACAACAATTGCGACATTTTTTATTTAACAAAAGATAAGTCAGATTTCAATTCAAGATTCATAAACATTCATAAATACATATAAAGCCCTTCACGGTTGAGTGCAGTAGTAGAATGGCAGTATTTGGAGTTTAAAATCCTTGGAATATTGTTAAGCATCGGTGGCCTAGCGGTTAGCATAACTGCCTTCCAAGCAGCTGGCCCGGGTTCTCTTCCCGGTCAACGCTTTGACATATGAAAAAAAAAAATCCGTGGAATATGCCCAGTCTTTTCACTTGCTGTGCAACAACTTCTTATGAATTTCCAAGCAATAAAATCTATTGATTATTTATTTATTTATTATAATGTATATCAAAAATATATGAAAATTTAGTAAAAAGTATTTTAGTTCATGTATATTTTATTTTATCACTAGTAAGTACCCCTGAAGAGGTCATCTTAGGGGTGATCTTAATGCACTCAAGAGATAGACGTTCCTGGTTCAATTCCTTCTTACTCATGTGAGAAAAAATGTTAGTTTATTCAACTGAATTAACTATTGTTTAGCCAGAAGGGTTTGACTATTTATTAATTTGTATTAAGCCATATCTGAGAATAGGGTTGGTAGATTAACTATACATGTTGCCTAAATCAGCTGTTCGTTTGTAGGGCTTAGTATATCGGTTGAGTATCAGAACCTGTAGCTTAAGATCCATGAATTTTACCTAGATTTGTCACCTCTCAGGTCTAACTGCTCATGAACCTATGAGCAATAAATCCATTTTATTACTATCATTAATCAGTTATTTATATATTGCAAAATAAAACTATGTACTATTTTTTATTTTAATTAACTCGATAAAAAGTATAATAAAATGCTGAAAGTTTAATTACATTTTTTCAAATAAAATAAAAAATCTTATTATGATTCCAAGTAAACAAATGCCATACTGCATTCTCCATTGACATTTAATCAAATTTATTTCCAAGCAGATGGTTTACAGAGTTTGCCGAATTTGTAAAAATTTAAAAGAAAAATTTACTTTTTAGAGAGTTCCTTCATATTAAAAAATGAAAACATGGAAAATCAAATTGCGCGGCTAATGATAAATAAAATGCCTATGACAATTATATTAAATAGATGAATATTATTTTGTTGTTGTTTTTAGATTTAATTACAACTATTCATATTGCAGTTAAATGCATTATAAAGAAATGTATCAAACTAGTATACAATTTTCAATTCAAAAAAAATCTGCTTACATCTGTTTAATCTTCCGCTTTAATTTAACTTTATTAAGGACGATTCATTTTAAATATCTCAATAAAAGATCTATGTAATAAAAATCGCAATCACTTAAAACTGAAATGAACTCAGTATTAAAATATATATATATATATTCATTCTGAGTGACAAAACTTTCAAAAATTTAGGATTTTTCTGATCATCAATATCATTTTTTAAAGATAATGCCATGTTACTGCAGCCAAATCAACCAATCTCTTTATACTTTTTTTTTCCATATGTCATAGCATCGGCCTGGAGGCGAACCCACAACCGTCTACAACCAACTACTTGCTTGCAAGGAGGCTGCGATGACCTCTCAGCTAACAACGCTTAACCAATCTCTTTATACTTTCTTATGGTTTATTTCCAATTGCCCAATCATTCAATTATAACAGCAAAATTATGTATAAGATCATTATTGTGGTAGTTTCCTATTGTCTTCTGATTCTCTTGCGGGTGATTATCTGCCTTTAGGAAATATTTCTATCCCAAGTGCAAAAAAGTGTTCTAACCCTATAATAACTCATCGAATTTATTAGGAGACTTTACTTTGAGATTCACTCAATTTCCACAGTTTTTTCAGAGACAGCATCCACAATGCACTGGCAGGCAAAAATGGTAGCTGAATAAAAGAGGCTATAAATTGCATTCTATTCCTTATAACCTAATAACCCAAATAAATCTTATGAATAATTTAAAAGAAAAATAGGATGACCCAATAATAAGTAATAAACGTTTTCTTGATATACTACAAAAAGTAAAGCTTTCTCAAACTAGTAGTTAAGTATCCAGGGAAAATATATATATTAATATCTTGAACATAATGAGTATAATATTAGAAAGTAAGAAGACACAAATGAGTTATAATTAATTACAATTAAATAGAGTAAATATGTATATATTATTATTTATTAATAACAATTAAACAAGTAATTCTTATATGTTTTATAATCTTTGAACTAATGAATCTTTAACTATTCTAGTATAAATCGAATATTATATTTATTTTATCATTTTCATTCTTTATTTATTAATCCACTGAAGAAAAATTAAAACTTTTCTAACTTTATTCAGTACTTCTGTTTTCTATAATTTTTTCCCCCATATTACATCATTCCACTAAACATTTCTTTCTCATATAACTCATTTCCCAATAAACATCACATGACCACCACTTCTTATGCTTGTGTGTAACTGTTGTTAAATCAGGCAAAACTCACTATACGTATTGCCACACACAGCATGCCAGAAGGCTTGTGCATAAAATCCCCATCTAGTTTCTGGCTTGTGGCCTTCGTCAGTGAAGAGCCTTGGATCTGAGAGCACTGCACCTAGATCCTAGGATCTAGGTGCAGTGCTCTCAGATCCAAGACTCCTCACTGACGAAGGCCACAAGCCAGAAACTAGTCTGGGAATATTGGATGAATAGGCACTAGATGGGGATTTTATGCACAAGCTTTCTGGCATCCATTGATTACTCTAGCTTGCTGTGTGTGGCAATACGTATAGTGAGTTTTGCCTGTTTTAATAGCTCATTTTCTATGATGTTTCTTCATGATATTTCAAAATGTCTTGGAATCCACCCCAAAGCTTCAATTATCTATTTATTGTTATCTTTTCTAACAATATATCCAGTATGATTTCAGTTAATTAATTCTTTCAATGATGCTAAAGATATGTAATCATCTTCTCATCCATAACTGCCGCTGGATAATCTTTATCACATATATCTCCATAGTGCAGATTCTATATTGATCTATTAAATGTTCAAGCTCAGATCTATAAGTAAATAGTGACAATGCATAATTATTAAAAGCATTTTTATAACACAGACATATTTTCTATATTATATTATTGCTTTGAATGCACTTAAAGTTTAATTCTATAATTAATTTCATTCATTTTATTTATGCTATATTAATGATATTCAACTTCTAATTTATTATCATCAATTTACCTTATTACTTTTATTTATACTTTTATAACGTGTATCCTAATTCATTATTTAAGAAAATAATCATATTGTCAGCAAAATTCATATGATTAGTAACCTCTATTCATTGAAATTACCTTTTCTTCCATTTTATACACAAATTAAAACTGTTATAAAATAAGACATAAAGAATAACTTTTACCATTTTAATATTCTTCATGTCATTACATAGTCTGATCACTAATATTGTATTTTGAATTCTTATATTATATCCTATCAGAAATACATATAGGAACAAATGGGTTTTGAGAGTTAAGGATTTTAGATATTTTTTTTCTCAGATAACCAACTCTGAATAAACCCATTTAGTCATCCATTATTATTGATCAATGGATATAAATATCTATTTTTAGCTTGATGGTAAACCAAAACAAAACCATTAAAAATCCCCTCCATACAACTGATTAATCTGAAGAGTAATGTCTTCTCTTCATTGTCTGAGAGGTCTTTCTCTGGCAGCTGACTATTTAAGACTATTTTGCAGCAGAGAAAGTCATTGGATGCTGAATGAATAGAATTCATATAAATGGTGGAAAATTCCAAATTTATAAATATGTTTTAACAAAAAAAAATATTTACTCCATATATGGGATATATGGCTTATTGTCTTCTCTCTGGATTAGCATGACACTAAAACCAAAATATATTGTTAACATAAATAAAACTGTGCAATATAAATACAAGACTAATAAAAGGTCTTAGTTATTAGTCATGAAATTAGAAAAAATAAAAAGTCTTATTTGAATGATTGTTTGAAGAAGATTGAATCACAAATCATCCAGTAAGAAGATGGGTATTTAAAACAGAAGACAGAAATTTGATTGAAAAAGCTGCGATCTTGAGAATTTGAAGGATATGAGTGATCAGAAATGATTCTTTATATGGAATTATATAGGGCATTAATAATTCAAAAGAATAAGAGTTTTTGAATTTAATTAATCTTGACTATCAAGCTCTAATTATCTCAAAATATAACTTCCATTGTTTATTTATATAGATGTTCAAGCTTAGTAAAGATTCGTGTACTATATTTACTTGAAATTTGAATTTAAGAAACAATAATAAACGGATTATTCTACAATTCAAATATTCCGCTACTAATAATAGGATAAAATCAAGCTAATGGCTTCCAAGATGTATTTCAACTAAGAACATATATGTATGTGCATGTGCGCGCGCGTAAATTTGTGTGTGGACTAGATAAATTCATATGCATGCAATTTAATAATAAAAGGGAATTAAATTACTTATGATATAGCCCTAAAGTCGAATACTAAAATGAAATAGGTTATGGTAATAAATAGCAATGGTAAACTATCTTTGATTACTTGGTCGCTCTATCCTATTGCCTAGTCATCCTAATATGTCTTTGGGAAACCATACATAATACACGTGCGTGCATGACTTTGTTTCTCTTTATCTTCATATTCCTGGAATTTCAAAAGACAGTTTTAAAAAAAAAATACGGCTCAACGAATTGAATAATATCGCTCCATATGCGGAAAAAGAGAAGTAAATGGTAAAAGAATAAACGGCTACGATTTGTAGTCTCTCATTCTTTATTATCCAACCAAATTGCAGTTCCCTTCCTCGTGAAAAGCAGAGGAGGAGCGGAAAGCCAATATTCTATATTTTTTAGTAAAAGTCGAATTCATGATATTGCACATTTCTGTTTGAGACTTTTTATAACAAAGCAAGCATTTCTTTTATAATATTTTCTAATTTCTCTCCGGGTAATAATTGCCGCATCAGGCTACCGGAAAAATATAAAGAGGTCAAAGTTGTGTTGCTTTGGAAACATTAGTGGATATGTATTGGTTGTTAAAATTGAGGAGGAGGAGTTTTGTTTATTGCTGTTTATAAATAAGAGGATTACTGAACCGAAAAGGCGATAAAATGAATATTAATAAACTATATATCGTGATAAATAAATAAAAAATTTGCTTTAATTATAGGATTATTTAATAATAAAAATAAATTACTCCGTTTAATATTAATGAAAATTTAATTTCTGAACTTGAGGTTAATGTAGATTTGTTAGTTATTTTAACTTTTTATTTCATCACAGTAATCGGATTTATAAAATTTTAGAGTTAACCTCTACTATTTAGATCTAATTATATCTGTATTCATTTATATTTGTTTATAGACATAGATCTAATTATATCTATATTCATTTATATTTGTTTATAGACATCGCATATGTATACGTTCGTACATTCATGCGCAGTTGCGCAATAAGAAAATACCTGCACAGTTAACTATTGTTTCAACTATTAATTCTTGTTACAAATTAGTGGAACACCTAGTTTTTAAGCATCGCCTTAAGTAATCGGATTTACAATATTAAATGCTTACTAATATAAAAATTGATTAGTTAAGGAAGAGCACAAAAACTATTTCTGTTCCGTTAATAATTATTTAAGTTTAATTAACAAATGATGTTAAAATCTCAAGTGCCAGCATTTTTCAATGTGAAAACAAATTCGATGTACTATTTTTCTACTCAATTTATCATACACTACAATATTAATTAACTATTTAATAATTGCAGTAATGTTACTATAGATGGCAGTAGTAATTGTTAACTATACATATCTAGACTTAAATTAATAAAAATATCTAAATATTTCCGGTATTTTTACTTTTTTTTTTTTTTAATGACCCTGCAAGCGAAGAATAATATTACATTAAATATGCAAAACTGATACATATATGAGTTTTATTTTAAACGCACACACATACTTTAAAATATAAATGGCGTACAGTATAAAATTGTTTCATATGATTTTATTATTAAATGATTATAATACATTTAATTGAATGTTACACCATTGGCATATGGATCATAACAGTTATGATATCTCCCCTATTACTAATAAAAGCTGCATCATATTACAATAGAAATCTGCTGACCAACTCAGAATAATCTAATATCTTCACTCTTTATAAGCCAGATGGTAAATTACTGTCCGATATTAAATAATTACTCTCTAGGCTCACTATAACTTTAAAAAAAGAAAAAAAAGAATCGTAATCCTGAACTTTAATCCCAGTTATAAATCTTCTTCTTTTTTTTTCAATTATTAAAAACAGCATTCATATATGAATGGGCATTTATACTTTAATTTAGGCTTGTATTGTAATGAACGATCATTCAGTTATATTGAATTTTCAACGTCTATTTGAATGTTTCATAGACATTGTAATAAAATAATAAATGTAATATTAGTGAATTTTCTATTTCTATTTTCAAATACAGGATTTTGATATTGAAAGTAAATTCCATCAGGTCTGCAAAGTTCAAAATCTGATGAGATAATGGAAACTCTAAAAGCAATCCTATTTGTTAACTTTTCAGTAATTATCCAACTTTATTTTGGGATATTTAGATATATAGATTCATCTTTTTATAACTTAGATTGTCAAGCTGTTACATAAGTGTTTGTGTAAAGGCAAAGTAGTCTAAATAACTCATTGAAGGATAAATTTCACTCTAATACCAGTAACATCCCTCCCCCCAAAGGTATAGTGAATGAGAAGGACTTATGCATTAGGTTTGTCAACTGCTGATAGTGAGATTATGTTTTATCTCTAACTGAGAATAACTATATATTTATTTATCAACTAATAATTGTTAGCTAAGAACCAGTTAACTAAACAAAAAAAAAAAATCTTTACCTATTTTAAGCCTGTAAAAAAAAAAAAAAACGTGTGTTATATTGAACCTATTGTGTTGGGGACATGATAGGCAAATGCATAAATCAGCATTTCATGAGACTTTTTATAATTATATATATATGCAATATTTTAATAATGAACTTTTAGATACTTTAGTTCTTTAATATTTCTGCTACACTTTTAAATAATGAAATAGATTAAATTATGTTAGGGGTAAAGGCAATGGTAAACTCTCCTCCCCCATCATTTTGATCCAATGTATATATAACCTTATGAATTACAACCACTCTTATTTATAGATCTGTTTATTTGTTTTATTTACCAGATGATGTTTGAGCAGTGTAATAGCAGATAGAAAATGACAGTTTCATTCAGTTGTTCAACTAAAAGTTTTCCGTCTTTACTTGGAATTTATTCTCAACCTAAAATCCTTATCTGTTTCTAGAATAAGAAAGTTCAAAAACAGATGAAAAGAAAAAAAAATTATATGTGCTAGTACAGTATGCTAGAATAAATCATATTAAATTTAGATGAGAGAGACTATCCAGTAATAAATTAAGTATTGATTAATATTTCAAATCATATTTAAAATGTAAAAAAAATGTTGGAACCTCTTTAATAAGTATTTGTTTTTATTATTCTCTGTGTCTTAATACTTGAGAATAAATTCTAATGCTCTAAATAATTTTTTTGTTTTGACTAGAATTACTTTAGTATTTTTTTTAACCAATAAAAAATAACTATAGCACTAAATCTCTATTAAAGTAAAATGAAAACAAATATATGTATTTGAAAATAATCTATCTCCTTCAATGAAAAAAATGCTTGATAATTTGAAATGAAAGATCATGTGTAGTAATATATTAGATATAATAGACTACACCATATTTTAATTATAAATGTGAAAAATTAATTCCAAATATGATTTTTTATTATAAATATTATATATAATAAGTATTATAATATTTGTATAAAAAATAAAAAGTTCATACTATAGATTGCCAAAATGGAGTTTCTAATTGGAATCAATTGGTTGCCTTTTTTAAGGTAAAATTATGATCAACTATTATAATGAAATAGATTTTATTTTACTTGTTATAAACATTATTTACAACAACTATTATAATATTTGTATAAAAAAGTTAAAAAATATATAAATATAAATTGAAAAAATGGAGAAATAAAATTACTTTTAGTTAGAATGCGACCATATCTTTTCTGAAATCAGTTGATTGTATTATTTTAAGACAAAAATGATCTATTTATTCTCATAAATAAATTTGATTTTTATTATGGCAAACATTACTTACAATAACTATTATAATTCTGAAATTTATTTATCAAGTGTATATAATTAAATAGAAGGAATTGGCCCATATAAATCAGAATTTAGTTTAAAGATAAGATGGCCACTCTTATCTTTATAAAATCTCTATCTTGTGTTTGAGTTTGAGAGTTTTCCTGTCCTCAATACAAAATCATTGAGCTTATATAAAAATTAGTACAGTGCATATGTGAAAAGGTGAAAATCCTTTCTATTTAATAACTATTATAATATTTGTATAAAAAAATGTATAATCATAAATTGCAAAAATAAAGTAATAAAATTATTTTTTTTAGAATACAACTGATATTGCTTCTAACAGGGATCAGTTTTAGAAAAAGAATGATCAATTGTTTCATTATAATAATGAAAAAGAATTTTCATTATGATATGCATTCCTTATAAAAAATATTATAATTATATAAAAAAGAAAAAATACCCACAGATTAAAAAAGGAGAAAGAAATTTACTTATGTTTAGACTACAAGCAGTATAAGATACCACTAAACCCCCAAAAGTGACATAAACTTACATTATGCAAGAAAAATTCAAACTAATTTAATTTTTGAAAATGACAGACACCCTAAGAAAGTATTGATATGGACACCCATTTAATTTTTAATATGTCATGAAATTAAACATATAAAAATTTATTGTGATATCATGTACAATTGTTGGGGATTAATAAAAAAGAAACTAATAAAGAGATAAAATAAAAAAACTGCACTCACAGTTATTTAGATTTATTAATTTATAATTTACATAATTTTTTGCAACTTAAATTATTTACTTCTTACTTAAATGTATCAGCTGATCACTATTGCTATCCATTGGATAATTATATTTGCTTAAGTTTTCTGAATGATTATAAATATATATATAATACTATATTTATTTTAAATTTTTGTTTTTAATGGCAACAGCAATCAGGAAAAAATTAAAAATTGCTGATGCTAATGTGATAGGAAAGAAATTCTGACCATTTTTGTACATATAATGGAGATGTAGTCTTTTTTTTAATTTCAAAATATTTCTTTTTACATTAAAAATATATATATATTATACAAATATCATAAACTTTCAAAATATATTTTAAAAAAGCATAATAATTAAGTATATTTTACTTTTTATAAATATATTATGCCTTTTCTAAATATTATAAATTGCATTATAATAAATATATGACTATGTTAAAAATATTTATTACTAGATTTTTTTTTTTTTAAAAAAAAAAGAATTTTTTTCTAAAAATATATTGAAAAATAGACTAATAAATACCCTAAATAAAATGCATATATGCATGGGGGAAAAATGATTACCTACAAAATGTCTTTTTTATTATTATTATTTTACTTTTAAATGTATGTTATATACTAATTTAGATTAATTTTCAATATTACTTATAATTCAAACTATAATAATAAAATCTGACAATCATAAAAATTTTGCATTTTTATCATATGATAGAAGTTGCAAATTAATGGTATTCTATCTGTACTTAGAATTTAATTTTATGTTTAACAAATGTAAAATGTAACATACTAATAATTGTATATTATATGTTCTATTATTAAAGTAAATATTATATTATAAAAATAGCAAAGTTTATAAAAATCGAATTGATTATTCATCCTATTTTGTCAGACAATAATTACATATATTCTTATGCAATCAAAATATTCATTATATAAAACAAAATTATCGCTCTGATTTTTATTTATTGAGTACAAAGTTTGGTAACACTGACACGGTTGTTTATCTTGAAATTGACGAAATTGGCGTTATAGGCCGCAAACTCTTACAGTTTACAAAACTAAATAATTCTTATATAGAGCAAATTTCAATCTTCTATTGCATATATTTCTAATTAAAAGAGTTTATGGTTTTATAGATTTAAATGTTCATTTAAATGTTAATTTAACAGGATTTCTCCAAATATTTTTATACATAAATTTTAGCTATTGTGCAATGAATCAAAACACTAATTAAAAAGAGCTGTTTCAAGCAGAAATTAATATTACTTTAAACAATATATGTATAATTATATTAGATGATAAAATGTGCAAACTACCACTGATAATAATTAGATGATAGCATTTATCCTAATTTTCTATAACCTAATTATTATATGCCTTTAGACATAGAACTTTAACATAGATATATATAAGATATATGAACTATTATTAACCATATTGCTTTTTACAGCCAATAAGCACTGGATAATTGTATTAAGTAAAAATTATCAATTCCATATTTTTATAAATTTTATCATCTCTCACACTTTCAAATGAAGTAAAACACATCCATTAGTAAGATACACAACAAGAATTTTAAAGTAAAACACATAAAAGGAATGAATAGCCTCATTTTTAGAGCATCTTGGGATAAAGTAAAATTATTACACCAACCAAGAAAAAATAAATAATAATAATAATAATAATAATAATAATAATAATAATAATAATAATAATAATAATAATAATAATAATAATAATAATAATAATAATAATAATAATAATAATAATAATAATAATAATAATAATAATAATAATAATAATAATAATAATAATAATAATAATAATAATAATAATATCCACACTGATTTAAGAACTCAAGGCAATATATATCAAAATATCATTCAATAATGACAACAAGTATATACATACTGGGACATTTATAATGTTCTAAACCCAAATCAGACACCTCATCTATATCCATCAGCTCTTGGGATAGACAATAGACAACTACTGCAACAAATCAGAAAGTGGTCACTAGAACCAAAATTATTTGATTTTCTGTTTAAGTTTAATCTTCCTTAGATTTTATAGATTCTATACAAATATAGACCCCCTTTGTGGACTATGTCATAGAGAAGAAGACAGACAGGATCATTTCCTTCATTCCTGCACTGCACTGGAAACAATGTCGCACAATGTTTACCACATACAGAAAGGTTAATATTTCAATTGATGTAATAATAAATAAATTTAAAAAAGACAACATCTCTGGTATTTGTGCAGCAACATACAGCCTTTATGCCTATTGGTGTACCAGATGCACCTTTGCTCTTGCTAATAACCCTTGTTGTACTCAATAAAACTAGAATTGTTCAGAAAAAGATACAATATCCTAGCTCAACCAGATGTGTTTGCAGCCATGTGATCACACTTGAAACCATGATCCACTCTATGAGAGATAAATCCAATATGATAGATGGTGACACTTTCAATATCAGCAATTTTCAACTTTAAAGAGATGCAAGCATGAACTGAACTAAATAGAAAACCAGATTCCAAAACAAACAAAAAAGTATGCAGAATTGATAAAGATTTATGTGCTGAAAAGATGTCTTAATTGGTCTTCTTGCATAGTTGTAATTTGTTTTGCAATTTGTAACAGAAATCAATATATTACTAGATGTCACTCTGTAACCTTTTAGACTCAATAAAGTTTTGCTTTGAAACATAATAATGATGATGATGATGATGATGATGATGATGATGATGATGATAAAAATTGAAATAATCAGATGAAGATTTAGTTTTAAAATAACTTCCATATGATTAACAGTTTGGTGGATACTATTTTTATACATTAAAAAGTCCATAATTAGCTATAGCTCATAATCACAATCAAATTTTAATATAAAAATGGTTTGCTAATAGTAAGAAAATCAAGCAAACGATTAAAAAATGTCAAAAACTAAAAAAAAAATTACAACAAAATACATTTAAACAAAAAATATGGTGTGTTATGAAAAAGAAAATGTTATTACTCATGTCAGCGTTATAAGATCTCAAACAATTAGAAAACAGGAACCAAAATACAAACATTAAAGATTACATCCAATATAAAGTGAAAATATGAAAGTGTCATTATATATAGAAACAGTGCAAAAGAATAAATAAATAAATTTATATTTCAAAAATATAAACGTACTCAGTTGGGGGATAAAACTAATTATCGGACACTGGAGATGTCACAACTAGAATGAATCTGAGGATCTTAATTCCAGAGTAATGATAAATTCTAATGGAACTTTGTTAAACCAACAACCTAAATAATGCCTTAAACAATTACTAAATGAAGATGAATAAGAAAACTTGCAATTAGATAACCAGCATAAATGAATGTGCGCGTATATGTGTAAATACATGATTGTGTGTGTGTGTGTGTCTAAGTTCAAACTTTTATTTCTTAATTTAACTAAAATAATTAAATGATTTATTGTTAAGAAATTCATAAAAAATTTGAGCATCGGAAGTGACAGTGCTGGACTGCCGATTCATGAAATTATTTTCTAGATAAGTATAAATTTGATTTCTATTGAGATTTGGAAATAAAGAAATGTTCAAACCTAACCTAAATATTTATCTTCTCATTTTTCATTACTATAATCTACAGTTACTGCAGATGACGATAAGTTTATAAACAAATAAAAACTTTTAGCAAGTATATTTATATATCACTATTTATGCTTATATAATATAGTAGAAATTTTAATTCCTGCAATTGAATTACGTATATATGTCATTTAAAATTAAGTTCGATCAGTATAGTGCGTGTGTAAATATCAATGCTTTTTTTGTTTGTTTGTTTTTACGTTCAATGGCGCAATTTTTATTTTATTATTATCTTGGGGGACGCTTAATTGTATATATATATGTGTGTGTATGTTATTAAAATTTTTAAAATAATATTAATATAAAAATTTATAAATATCATAATTCATTCATCCACCTGTATAGAAATCACTTGTATGATTTTCAGATATAGTGTTTCTGCACGTTCATCATTTTTATATAGATTATTCATCTTTAAAAAATTATTCTGTATGTAGATATTGTATTTAAATAGCATGAACAATATATCTGAAATCTGAAACAATTATCTTAATAAAGATATTTGTCTGTCAGTTTCGGCAAATATAATATGCATTATGTTTTCTAATGTTGCTATTATTAACAATAAAATAATTAATGACTATATTAGGATATACACATGCATGCTCGAATTAATTTATGTTAATAAATCACGTAAATTTCTTCTAAGCAGAATTTACCTTGCTGGATTATTAAATAAATACCAACGGACATAGGCAAGAAAATATTCGATTCTATTATATACATATAATTATCATGGATAATTCTTTAAGATTATACGGAAACATGCTTTTTAATTGTCAAATTATTGACAATTTGAGAATTTATCTTCCTAAGCAGATAGCACCATGTCTTACTGAAAGATGAAAGTATCTAAATCGATTCTAAATTTTAAAAAGTGAACTGGGGGATCTGGCTAATCAAATTGTTAAGATGATAACATTGAAGCTTTTCAATCATTTGACAACTTGGTACACAACTAACCACATCGGATAAATAATAGTTAGTACACATATATATACAAGTATTTAAATTTTTATATATAATGAAATAGTATTTGGTTTAAACAATTTAATCTCATGAGAAATAAATTATTTTAAAAGAAATGTTTTAATTTGTAACATATGTGTGAATATAAAAGATCTTAAATAGTTTTTTATCCAGTGATGTTGTTCAATCTATCACTTTGACACTCTAAGTGACTGACTGTATGATAAATAAATATATGCAAAATGATTTGCTTTATCATGCAGTATCAGGAGCATTATTTTATAAAATTTTCATAAACACTAACAACTATAAAAATAAAAGCACAGTAACTCTTCCACATTTGCAGACTCACTATCTACAATTTCAGTAATGCAATGTTTGAAAAAATATCAAATAAAACAATTAGAATATTGTAAATTTCTTATATATGACTATTTGTATAAGCATTATCATTAGTCATGTTTCAGCCGGCAATTTAATAAGTTGTAAAATTGCTCTTTCTTTCTCTACTCGCTCTTTTTTCTCTCCTCTCTCTCTTTTCTCTTCTCTCTTTTTTCTCTCTTTTCTCTCTTTTTTCTCTCTTCTCTATCTATCTTTTTATCTATATACCTATATATCTTTAACTATACTCTTTTTCATATTTCCGTTATTCTTATTTTTTGTTAATTATTTTCGTTGATATTTCAATATCTACATTTTAAATTTTAGATTGTATTTTAAGTGCATATATATATTAATACAATATGTAATGGATTTTTTTTATGGAAATCTTGAATGTGTAAAGTTATCCATTTAAATCAACTTAATTAAAAGCACTTAACCTAGATCAACTACTCTAGGCCAAGAGTCAAAGTAAACTGACAGACTGACATGTATATTATAAAGAGTTTAGTATTATCTACTGATTCAGATATCCACAGGAAAGTTTATAATCAAATGCTGACGATATGAGTTACTATTGCATTACTCTTTTTATTTATGTATTTTATTATGCTTATTTACTATACCTGTCACCCATAAAGGTTTTACCATGGTAGCCTAGCTTTTAGAAGACTTTTTAACAAACATATCAACATTTCTCTTTTTGTTATAGAATTGTTCAGAGAATAAAATCTCCAGCCTTAAAACTCAATAAATCACAATTAGAAATTTTTTAGGGGCATTCATATTTAGTAAAGACTGTTTTGGATAATAGTGAGCCTTAAAAATCATTTTGTGCTTTTATATATATATACAATGTAAAAAAAGGTAAGATAAATCCATTACAATTCGTTTTAAATGCAATATATATATATATGAAAATCGCTGTCAGAAATTAACGTAATTCATAGATCTTAAGCTTCAGATTCTGCCTTTGCACCCTTCATCAAACCATGAAGGGCAAATAATTGAATAATTTGTTGCTCAGAAGTTCTTAAGATGTTCAAACATTGGAAGTGACAAAACGAGGCTGCGATTTATGAAACTTCTTATGACCTTCTAAGAAATAAACTATTCAATTATTTTTGTCTGCATAATTTAATACACTATTATTATGATGAATTCTGGAGGTCAATGTTTATAGATTATTCCAACTCTCTCACTTGAATTCAAGATCTATGAGTTCAAACCCAGATCTATCACTTGCAATGCTCAAATTTCTTATGAATTCCTGAGAAATAAACCATTTGATTGTTTTTTTTTTATTATTATTTTTGTTATTGAGAAGTAGTATAAGTTGGGGGGAATGTGTCAAAAAATAGTTTTTAATTGTGGTAAAATAAATAGGGGGGTGATCACATCTCCATTATCACTATGGATTTCGAAAATAGTCTCATGATAACCCAGGCCAACAATTTTAATTCATATTTCTGAGTAGTAGATGCATGAGGTGTAAAGATGCAATAAAAGTAACCATAAAAAATAGGTTGTTAAATAATTTGAGAATGGAATTGTATGATACAAAAAACTGGTACTATGGCAAAAATCTCAATACTTAGGGAATTGGAAGGAATTGAGTGAAGAAATAATTAAGATTATGTAGTTATAATACATTTTTAAAATATAAAGGATTTCATTATTTTAAGATATGCTTTGAATATTCGATGATAAAAAATTATACTAAAAAAAAGAAAGAGAGGAAGAAAAAAAAGAAAGCATCAAATAAGCAAACAAACTTTTACAATGATCTAAAATTATTGCTTGTTCATTGCTCTGTGTGATTTAGCACAATTATGGAATGGTGAACATTAAAGGCTAAAAGTTTTTGAATTGATATCAACTTACTATTTTTAGCCATCATCATTATCAACCATTATTAATCCACTGCAGGATGAAGGTCTGGCCAAGTTCAATTCATTTTCTCCAATCTTTAGCCTCTCTTCTCCACATCACCCCTGCACACTTTATTTCATCCATCTATCTGACATGTGGTCTCTTTCTGGGTCTTTACAATCTCTTGGAATCCAGTTTAAAATTTCAATTGTCCATCTGTTATCATCTCTTTTAACAGTATGTCAGATCAACTCCACTTCGGTCTTTTAATTCTTTCAATGATGTCAGTAACACCTGTTTGTTCTCTTACATAGCATTTTTGATCTCTTCTTGTTATTCCTAATATATCTCCCCATACTTCTTTGAATGGTCTGAAGTTTTTGTATTGATCTTCTATTAAGTGTTCAAGTCTCAGATCCATAAATAAGAACTGGAAAAACATATTTATTAAAAACATTCCTTTTCACATATATAGGCATATTTCCTTTTAGTATCAAGTTATTTCTACCAAAAGCACTCCAACCAAGTTTAATTCTATGATTAATTTCATCCATTATGTTTCCATCTGTAGTAATAATCTGACAAAGGTATTTATAGTTATTAACTTCTTCTAACTCATTATAATCAATCTTTATTTTCGGCTTTGAAATTCATTGAATATTATGTTAGTCTTTTTAACATTTACCTTCAGTCATCATACCCTCTTACTTTCATCTGATAACTCTTGCAAATTTCCTGCAGCTCTAAAGCATTATTTTCAAAAACAATTACATTATCTGCAAAATCTGAATGACTTACATAATTTTCATTTACTTGTACTCCTTTAGCTTCCCATTTTAATCCACAAAATATTTCTTGCAGCTCTGCTGTAAAAAGTTTTGGAGATATGAGGTCACCTTATCATATACCCTTCACAATGTTATTTTTTCTAGTATCATTATGTAATTTAATTACTGCTGTCACATCTTTATCAATATTCTTTAGAATATTATAATATCCTGTGTCTATACATTGTTGATCCAATGCTTTAATCACTGAAGAAATGCTTATAAAATCAAATGTCTTTTTATAATCTGTAAATTCAAAACATAATAACAACTCATATTCATTTGTCATTTCTATAACTTCTCTCAATACCTGGATATGATCTACTATACTAAAACCATGTTTAAATTCAGCTTGTTCTCTTGGTTGGTGGAAATCCAATGTTCTCTGTAGACAAGTTGTAATTATCTTGGTAAAAAAAATTGTATAAAACTGATAAAAGGCTGATAGGTCTGTAATTTCTAATATCTTCCTTATCATCTTTTTTAAATATTAATATTAATACTGCATTCTTTAAATCTTTCATTTAGGCATTTGGTATATAACTTTGCTAAAAAAAATTATATTTCTTCACCTGCTTCTTTTAATATATCAATTATAATTCCATCATTACTTGGAGCCTTTCCTTTCTTCATACATTTAATTGCATGTCTTACTTCTTCATTTAAAATTTTGGGCAATTCGGCAGATGTAATAGATATAGAAGGTACTTGTTCTTTATTACTATATAAGTCTTGATAGACCTCTTCTATCCATTTCATAATATCATCACTCTTTTTAATAATAGTTCCATCTTTTTTTCTTATTGCAGATATGTTTCATAGCAATACCAAAATGTTGCTTTACACTCTTGAGACTTTTATTCTCTTCTACAGTTTTCCTTACTAGTTCACAATTATACTTTCTTATATCATTATCAATTCTTTTTCCCACATTTTACAAAATTCGAGATATTGAACCCTTCCTAATGCATAATTTTTATATATCTTCATACTCCTTCTTTTCTTCATAAATTCTTTAATCTCAATAGAATTTTTTTTTTTGGTCAATTGCTGCTTTTTTCTACCAGCTAGCTTTGTTGCAGTTTTTAAAAGTGTATCAGTTATTTTCCTATTAATTTTATTTAAATCTGAATCATGTTGAAAATCTAGAATACTTGAAACCGATTTGCAAGTTCTAATTTAAATTTATTAAAATATTTCTCAAGATTAAAAATATCAACTGTAAATATTGTTTTTCTTAATAATTTTTGTCTCTCTAGTTTTGCATTAGCATGTATCTTGCATCTTAATAATCTGTGATCACTTCCGGTGCTGAATTTATTAAAAACATTGCAATCTTGAAATATGTATTTTCTGTTAGTCAAAATGTAATTCAATTCTGCTATACCTTCATTTGGATGCTTCCATATCCTTTACCTTTTAACATTTTTCTCAAAAAAAAGAATTCATAATATAAAGTTTTTCTTTTTTTTTGCAAACTCCACTAGTCTATGTCCTCTCTTATTTCTATTACCATAACCAAGATTACTTACAGCACTTTCATCTTTCATTTGTTCACCAATTCTAGCATTAAAGTCTCCCATAAAAATGTTGTTTAGTCTGATCAAAAGCCTTTTGTACATCCATATAAAAATCTTCTATTTCATAACTATGAGAACTTTGCATAAGCCTGAATTATTTGCATTTGGTATTTACTATTAAGTTGAATAACTAATCTTGCCATTCTGGCCCATACACTATCACTCCACAATGTTGGTCTTTCACTTTTTAATTATAATGAATCCTATTCCACTTGTACTTCCAATATTTGTGCTTTTGTAGTAGAGTACATGTCCACTTTTTAAAACAATTGTCTCTTCACCTTTTTTTCTAACTTCAGAAAGTCCAATAATGTCCCATTTAATATAAAATAATTCTTCCAATTCTTGCAATCTTTCTTCACTTGAAAGTGATTTGTAGTTATAAATACCTAAATAAAAAGTCATCATCAAATGGCAGCTTAGGTCCACAACAAGAGTATTCTTAGCATCCTCCACCTTCATCTACTAACCACTGCCTTGGCTGATGACTTTACAGCCTCCTGGGAATGAGAGCCATGATATATTTTTTGTCTGTCATGTTTGTATATATCTATTAGAAAAAAAATTTCATTCACCCACACACTCTTTCTGTCTTATCAGGCAACTGAGAAGAAATACCATGGTGTTATTTGATCTTAAACTCAGAAGCAAAAAGCCAATAAACTCGCCATGCTGGCTAATGTGTTGGTGAGCAGCCCATCTATGTTTATATATTATATTAATAATCATATTGTAATAACAGCTGCAAAGACAAGAATGTATGGAGTGGACATTAGGAAATTTGCCCTGGTCGGTTCCTTTAAGTCCTCCAAGAAGGATCAAAGGGTTTCCTTTCAATTAAAAGCAAACTCCTTTCTGCAGTCACTATTTCTAGTACTCAGATATTATATGGTTCCATGCGAGTCTAACCATTATTGATTATTTTGTTTTAATTAATCATAAATGTGCTGTCATCTGGATTCTAGCAAAGATTATAACTTGCACATAGGTTATGTGCTATGATATAATTAAATGTTTATATATATAATATTATTTACTGTTTTAACACGCTTAAATGTATTTAAAACTATATATAGTAATAGCCATTAAAGAAATAGAACAGCTTTTGTTAGTTACTGTAAATATAAAGGAAATGTCGTGTGTTATGGGCAGGAGTTTAAGATCTATGAGCATGTCCATCTCTGTCATATTTGGTCTCAAACTTCTTATGAACTCTGGTAATAAAGCCATTTGATTATTTATTTATTGAATGTAATGGGACTGATAGGAGAAGTAATTATCAAATGGGGTTAATACTTAATTGATGAAATAGTTAATGCGAAAATTCAAATTTTATAAATAAGGCTTTCTTTTGATTTCTAATTTAAGTGACTTTTTAGAAAATGTTTACTAACAGTTTTCGATATCTGCTGTTGTATTGGTGATTATTTATCTTTTTGACATATCTGTGTTGAAGTGTATCAGTGATATGAGATTGAGTGGTGAGTGGTGGTCATGTGAAAGTCTGTGCTCATATACCCTATATATTAGTATATATTTTTTCGTATTTTTTTTTTCGTATATATATACCTTTTCAGATATGCAAATTACTTTTAAGAACTTTTTTTTCATGTGTCAAAGCATCGGCCGGGAAGCGAACCCGGGACATCTGCCTGACCACTCGGCCACCAACGCTTGACTAAACTTTTTTGTTCAAACCTGTGTACATATATACACAGGGTATAAACAGACACATCAATAATAATGCTCAACGTCTTGATAAAATATAAATAGAGTAAAAAAAAAATCAATGATTAAATATTTTAGTTAAAATGCAAATTTAATTGATTGTATGAAGAAATTCAGATTAAAATTTTATTTGAATAAGTTTGAAAGTTATGATCAATTAAATATTTATCTAAATCTTATAAATTATTCGTATTGCCAACGGAACGGAAACAAATCTAGAGAATCTATATATAGATACCAACTCTCTCTAGCAGCGTTGTTTAATTATTTAATGTGAAATTTATTAAGTCAAAATACAGAATGACAAATATTAAAATTTTATTAACAAAAATAATCTCCGATTCGATTTTACGGTTTTAACTGATGAAAGAAAAAAAACAATTATTAAACTAATTTTTCATCAAACGAATTTAAGATTTGTTTTTTATATATTTTTATTATTAATATATCATAGTGATATAAGGACTTCATTATTTAGTAATGAAACTCAAACATTTAAACTTTATGATAGTTTGTGTTTAAAAGTCTGTAAGAGTATAGAATGCAGTATCTAATTGAAAAAAGCAGTCAGATAGTTTACTGTTCGGAAATCCACATAAAGTTCGAAGTCAGAAATAATGGAGCAGGAAGTTCATAAAAGTTCGACATCAAAAGAAACAGAGCGGAGCCGCTATCCATGGATTTTGAGTTTCAGAACCTGCCACTCTACTACTGCAACAAACCACATAGGGCACAGATCTAATGACAGAATGAAGCAGATAAATTTGACTTTGAAAAGCATATAAGATGAATTTAATAGATTTCTATGAGTATATTGTCATCCTATAGCAATCAGTAAATTACATTCCAAAAATGTTTAATGTTAAAACCGCAAAGATTATCTCCAAGAGTATTATAATCACATTGGCACAATTCTATATATTAACATATATATGTAATAATAATCAGGAAAAACTCGGTACTGCCAAGTGATTATTGGAATCTCATAGTTTTCTTGTGTGTGTGTGTGTGTGTGTGTGTGTTATTATGTAGTTTAAAAACTTAAGTGTTTTTTGTAGTTTTTGAACCGCTATACCATGAAACCGCAAACTACATTAAATATAAAAATATATGCATATATGAATGTAATAATGTTGTAATCTGCTAGTTAAAACCACTTCATAAAATAGGCAAAATTCATATATATAAATTACTTCACAAATAAGGTTTAAATCATGTCAATCAATAATTTTACATGTAACAAATTCTTACCAATATTGGCATCATAGCAAATTATTCGTTAATCAACTCACACCACTCTTCAATTGACATTAGAGTCAATTATTAGTATCCTGGTATAATATACCAATCATATTTTAATATACATCGAACTTCTGACTAATTAGATTTATAGTGAAAAATAATTACAATTCATTCTTTTTAAATCTTAGGCTTTTAAACATTATATATAGAGCTTGCAAAATAAGCTATTAACAAACCTGTTAATAAGCTTGTTAATTAATAAGCTTGTTAATAACTTATTATGCGAGCTCTGTATATAACATTTGTAAATACGAGCTTTATTAAATTAATTCATGTGACATATGACTTGATTTTTTTATATTTTTTTAAGTTTTTAAATATTACAATAAATAAACTTGAGACAATAATTGAAACCAATTGCAAATTATTGTTTTAGATATTAATCAATATGAATTGTCTACATAATAAATCACGTGGTAATACTAAACTGGTAATACTATGTAAACAAATTACTCCTCAATCAATAAATCTATATGTAATAATTGATAAAAATATATAATGTGAATTCATTGGCTGGTATTACAATAAACTTTGGTTGAGAAGTAATTTCTTTATGTAAATTAGACAATATTAGCACATTTGGTTTATTATAGAATATTGTTATTAAAATTATATACTGTTTAAAGGGGTCATTTATAATTCTTTTTAACTTCGTTTGCTTATTTATCTTAAACATTAAAAACTTACTATTTAAGATCTCATATTTATTTTGCACTGCAAAATTAATCGGTCTAAAGTATGGTATATATATAAAGAACTTTTTGCATCAAATGGGTACAGTGCAACAGTTGAAAATTGATGTTTGTAAGCCATGAAATAATCATTCTGGAGATAGTGGTTGTTTAGTATTTTGGTGTGAAATTAAAATTGCTAAGAGTTTGTTTGTGTTAGTTTATTTTTTAGCATTATTTAAATGTTGGTTTAGTAGTACTACTTTAGTATTATCACATTTCATTTAACTAAATAATTTCCAGTTATATGGTGTAATAGAGTATTTGATAGCACTGCTATTGATTTCAGTTTTTTCACTCTCTTGCAACTATCTTTAACATTAATTTCCTGTTTATGCATTTATTTGATAGCAGAAACTAGAACCAAAGTAAAAATTAATTTATTAGTCCAAAAACAAATCTGTAGATGTCAGTAATATACAGATAAAATACTACAAATGATTTGGCAATGCAAATGATTAGTAGATTCTTTGACTTGGGCTTTGAGAGCAGTTGCAAAACTACTTGTAAATTCCACTTCTATTGTTGTTAGCAATAAGCAAAAAAATGTATATTTTCTATAGTTTTTTTTTTAATATTTATGATTACTTTTTCAAAATATTTATATAGTAATCATTACACTTAGATTTTGTTTTGAATATGTTTTATTTTTAAAAATACAAAGTTAAGAAATTTGTATTAGCAGTAAAAATAAAACAGCAATCAATAACCAGACACTATAGTACAGAATTTTTGTCATATTTTAATAATTATAAATGCAATTTTAAATTTTTAAACTGAATTTCATAGATTTATAATAAGTTAACAATAATTTGTTCATATTTTAGAAACAAAGTTCAAATAAGTAGGATTTCATTAATTTATGTTTTTTTTTTAAAATAACCATCCAATAAAAAAAAAGTTATTGTTCTTATTAGATATTTCACTTTACTATTTTTTTCTATATTTTCAAAGTTTTAATATAATTTTTTAGGATGTTTTCCATTTGTAAACTTATATTTCTAACAAATCAAGTACAATTTATTGCTTTATAATATAGAATAAAATGTTAAACTCTAATTCATATAGTTACTAAGGAATATTGCAAAAAATGTTGAAATGTGGACAGGTTAATGTATGTGTTTGATTTAAATACACATACACTTTTATATAACTCACTTTCTTTAAAATTATTGCAATTTTTTAATATACTTCAACACAAGTAGAAATTATTTCCAGGATGGTTATTAGCAATCCTTTTATATATTATGTATTCCACAAAATTTTTTAAATATTTATCATCAGTACTATAATAAATATTGACAGTAATAATTTTAAAATGTGGAAATTGTAAAAAAAAAAAAAAAAGAATACCCTTAGAATTATCTTGTGCAAATTATTAACCCACACTATTACATTTGTTTTTTATTTTTAATTTGTTTTTAAAAAAAAAAAAAAGTACTGCTTTCTTTACAAAGAGAAAAATTCTAAAGCAAATTTATATTTGTCTTAAGTTCAAAATCTAAAGGTCACTGATTTGATGCTTATATTAGTATTATCACTAATCAGGCCAACAATATATAAAAAAGAGAATAAATTAATATTTTTCAAAACTTTGTATTATATACTAGCCTTCATGTTAATACTAATAATTGAATGTATTTGAAAACTTTAAATGGAGTATGAATTTTTTTAAAAGCATTTAACAATTAAGACTAGATTATAAAAATAATCAGCTATATAACTGAGTTTGTTATTTTTTAAAAAAAAAAAAAAATGTAATTCTACTGTAGTTTTTAGAATAGTGTTTTATTTATTATCTTTTTTCTGAAAAAAAACACTTGATTTTCAAAACATTAGCATTAATAATATATATTCAGAGTATTTTACATTCCAATTTTGCAGTTTTTTATTGGCGCATTTAATTTGAAGTTTTCCTGCGTAGAATAATTTCGTCACGTCCAGTATTTTGATCATTTTTAAGTTTAAAAAAAAAAAAGTAAATAACTTTGTTAATATGTAAAAAAAAATTGCTCCAAAACCACTTTAAAAAGTGTGTGCCTTTGAAACAATTAGTCACTTCTACATTCTCATCATTGCAACTATTATTATCATGGGATTATTAGCATGGTAGATAAAAATAAATGAGCTGCTCACCAACATGAGTCAATCAGAATAATGAGTTTACTGGCTTTTATCTCTGAGTTTAAGACTAAGAAAATACCATAGCCTTTTTTGTCAGATGCTTGGTTATTCTTAACTGTAACATCAGCTGTATTTATTTAAAGGATGGACAAATGGATAGATGTATGTATGAATGCAATTTTTTTTATATTTACAATCATTATAGATAAAACAATTATGGGCATTGTTTTCAAGAGGATATAAAGTCATCAATCAAGACAGTGGATGATGATAAAATCAGAGAATGATAAAAATCTTCAATAAATCTAGACTACCATTCAATGATGGTATTTATTTAGCTATCCATTATATTTAAAATACAGGCACTCTTCATATACCTGAAGCCTAATTGTAAAAATAGTAGATCACTATCAAATGAAGGATGATTACACGAATTTGAAGAACTTTTGATTTATTAAACAAAATATTGTCATATTTTGCAGGTTGTAGATAAAGATGAAGAAACATTTGATTTAAAATGTTGATCCACACTTTGATGAAAGCATAAATATTAGGATCTTATGATGATTAGGATTCATTTTAAATAAAGATGAAAGAACATTATGGAAATTAACATATGTCTAGGTAACTATTTCTTTGCGTTTTTTAAAGTATCTGACAATAGCTCATCATTTTTGGAGATTTTTTTGTTCCTCTAGTATTAATTTTGCATATCTCATCTTTTTACATAAAATAGTTGGTTTTTCAAACTTGATATTGTAATTGTAGGGGCAACTTTGCTTTTTTGTTTTTTATTACTATATTGTTTTATTCTGATAAATAATTCATTTTAAAATAATTTTATATTTATTCTTTTCTCCGTAACATTTTCTTATAACAGATGAAAAGTTACAATGCATTGCTGCCTTTTTGTACTAGTTATCTGTACAGCTTTCCCTAATAGAATCGGTTATCTTCTTATTGAACTTGTTTAAATCTAGCCTATCTTTGAAGTCTGTTAATATTTTAAAACGGTTTGGAAGTTTTAGATTAAAGTCATTGAAATATTTTGAACGTTGAAGGATTACTGCTTTTCTTAATAGTTTTTGCCTTTTTAGCTTCTTATTTATAAACATGGTAACATTAATAAATGACTACTTCTGTGTTGAATCGATTAAGCACATTGAAATATATACTTTTTTATAAATCAAATTATAATTTAACTTTGCTGTAACTCCATTTGGATGTTTGAATTTTTCTCAGAGAAAAAACTAATAACATATCTTTTTTTTTCTTTTGTTCCTGTAAAGTCGTTTTCTAACTCTAGGATTAAAATCTGCTCATAACAATTTATTTATTTATTTTTTAGGATAATCAGAAGCATTGTATAACAAGAAAAAAATCTTTTACTTCTTCATCAGAATAATAACTTCTTAAGATATTTGAAACTTTTTATTAAATTGAATAACTGATCTTTCTATTCTGTCTGATATATTATCAACTGCTCTATGTTATTCGTCCATTTCTAATTTTTAATAAATCTTATACCACTTGAATTTTCAATTATTGTTCTTTTATATTGAAGTATATTCCCATTTTTAAAAGCAGTTGTCTTTTTATCTTTTCTTCTAACTTCCCAAAAGACAATGATGTTCTACTTAATATCAAACAACTTTTCTTCCAATTTGTGCAATCTTTTCCCTTTGAAATCAAATTACAATGCAGTCCATAACCTGGTAATTCATTACATCCTCTGCTTTATCATTAACTATTGCTTTAGGTGTTGTGTAAAAGCCTCTAGGAATAAAGGGCCATAATTAATATAAACTGTCGCGATTTGTAAATAAAAAAGAATGATCATTCATACACAGTTTCATCTTGCTTTCAACATGATCTAGGTGACGCTTTAGTAAGAATTATTAGGCATTTGAAAAAAAGATTTATTTTTCGTCTTAAATTTAGAATAAAAGCACTATTGCCAACATTGTTGGCTGATATATATATATAATATTCAATGTGAAAAAGATAAATGTGTCCAATATACACATTTCATACTGAACCAGCACTCATCATTTGGTTCAAATCACCATCTCCCATGCATATATACAATCAGTGCTTAGTTTATATTAAGATAGCAAATCTTCAAACTTTAATAGACAGGCTTCAATATTCTACACCTTCCAACTATTCAGCCATCCATGTCATTAACAAAGAATTTTAATGTTCTAGCATCATATTTTCAATGACATGAATGACGGAAGAGTTGGAAGGTATAGAATATTGAAGCTTGTCCATTAAAGTTTGAAGATTTGCTATCTTAATATAAACCTAAGCATTGATTGTATATATGTGTGGGTGATGGTGATCTAGACCAACTGATGAGTGCTAGTTTAGCATTATATATATATATATTGTAACGTTTATTTATATACGTTGCAAATATATTGGCATTTGGTAAAAAACTAAAAGATAAAAGTGGATTTAAAATTTTGTTGAGTAATTTTTTTTTTTTAAAAAAAAAAACGTACAATGAGGGTTGAATTATTCTTCTTATTTTTTTTTATGTGATTAGTAATAAAAGTAATTGGAGAGAACAAAAGAATTCCAAAAGCAAGTAAAAAAGATAAGCTGAAAGTAGAAATACTCAAATTAATTAAAGATGGCCGAAAACTTGAAGAAAATAAAGACTTTATTACATAAAATTTATAAAGACTGGATAAGATTAAAAAGGCATGGTACTAGCATGCGCAGAAGTCCTGAAAACTGGATATAAAAAGGAGGGATCCGGTTGAAGGAACGTCTTGTTCGTTTTGTTTCTCTAGTTGGTCTTGGATAACATTAATATATCCAAGATCGCTCTTCGCTGAAGGAATTTGGCATGTCGCAGTGAACCGGAGCTTCTGAAGACATTGGACCTAATGATGTACACCAGGAAAAGCCTTCGTGACCGACTGGGGAAATGGACCACAAAATCAAGCAATAACCAAAAGGCCGAGCTCATTATAACCAAAAAACTATGCATAGTTATCTACTACTGAATTCATGAAACTTACCAGTAAGAATAATTATCCTGATTGTGACAAAGTTAACTATTTAAAACTACTCGTAAAAATATACGTATAAAAGAATCCCGATAGTGACTTTAATTTTTCTATATGAGAGACTCTTATTTAACCAAGAACTTTTTGTTTATTTTAACTGATATTTATATTTTCTGGATATTTCCCACCTGAATTAAATGTGTTCTCTCCAAGGTATTAATTAGCTACTTAACATGAAGTATTTTAGTTTGTCAAAATTAAAAATATTTCTAATATCAATTCTCATTTGTGCGTTATTAATAATAGTTATTATTTTTTATTATTAAATTTATTTTTAGTGTAATAAGATTTAAACGTAAGTTACCTTTGCCAATATGTTTCAATACGCCCAGGACTAATAATCGTAAAAACCATTAAGTCTCATTACGGTAGAATTACCGCCCCTTAAAAAAAAAATATAATAAAAATCTTTTTATTATTTTTTGTTTTACAACTTGCGAGAGGTGCTGGCGACATATTTCAGCGGATTCTTAGGAATTCTGGTGCCCATATTAAATAAAATTAAAAGTTGATTTTGTCAATAGCACAATTCGTAACAATTAATAGGCTGAAGTTGATCAGGAAAAATAGCTGTGTTTTTAGAATAGAAATACAACTTTCTTCTTTTTTGACATAGCTTGATCAACTCACGCGCAGTTTATATTAGCGTGTAAAGGCCTAGTAATACGAAAAACATTACAATATATATATATTTGTGGGAACCTTGAAAGTCTTAAGTTCAAATCCCTTCTAATTACATTAAATATAGTATAGGTAATATACTTGTTTTTGAATATTACATATTGGCCAATATTCTTCCCACCCATTGTCTGTGTATTTAAATTGACATATTGAGGTCTTATATGTGAGGGGTCAGGCTGACTTAAAGTCAACATGGGTGTGACAATAATATTGGCATCAACAAGGGATATGACTATTTCATCATCAGATTTCCAATGACATGGATGACTAAAGAGTTGGAAAGTGTAAAAGATTTAAGCTTGTCCATTAAAGTTTGAAGATTTTCTGTCTTAATATAAATTGAGCACTGATTGTATATAAGTGTGGAAGATGGTAATCTAGACCAGCATTTCTCAACCTTTGGGTCATGACCCAATATTGGGTCACATTAAATTTTTAATGGGTCATGAATATGCACCAATAAAAAAAAACAAATATCTGATAGCAAAAATCTTTTTACATTTTAAGAAAATATTAATATTAATAAAAAAAAATTAGCAAGTAATTCTACCTATACAAAATGGAACTGTAGAAAGAAATGACATCACAAATTAATACAGCATTTTTTAAAAATTGTGGTCATATTTCCAGTTGAGATGCAAAGAGAGTTATATTGTATGTGATAATATATTGGACTATTTTTCATCATCTATTATTAATCTTTTTTTTGAAAAATGAAAAAAAATTTTTAAACTTTCATTGGCCAAGTGAATTAAAGTTTTACAATTTTTGATTGGTCAATTAACAAACTCATCCATAAAAATATATTCATTTTTTAATATTATATTTGTTTTAGTTTCATTTGTAAAAAGTATATTAATAATTTGTTAGATTATAAAAGTGAATGAAAGTTTTTTCAAAAATAAATTTCTATTTATAATTATAAAAATATTTTATAGTGAAGAACCTCAAAAAAATGTCCATAACCTATTAGAAATGTTGAGTATGTCAGTGATTTTCTTTCTCAATTTACATTGCTGTAAAAGTAAATAATTTTTTACTAAAATCATACTATTTTCCTAAAATAATTTATATTTTCAGCATTTTTCACCAAAATACATTGTAATATGTAAATAAATGTCAGCAAAATACTCTAAATTATTCATTTCTATTTGAAAAGGAATAAAGAGCTTGGGGTGATGAAAAATGTTTGATAGGTGTCAAAATTGTTATGTTCATGTAAAAGTATACAATTTTTTACTAAAATCTTACTATTTTTGTAAAATAACTATATTTTTTGCATATATTATCAAAATAATTCATAATATGTATGAAAATAAGAAAAAAATCATTCTAAGACATTAATTTTCATTTTCAAAGTCAAAACAGAAGTTGGAGTGGTGAAAATTATTGACAGATGGTTTTCCATTGTCAGAAATGTGAACCAACCAATCAGGATCTAGAAAGGCCAGGCTTCTGTTTTTGTTGTAGCTTTGAATGCCTATATTATTGATTTTTTACTTGTAAATAATTCAAGAGAGGGCAGCATTTTATAGTACATTTTAAGCTTTAAAATAAGCATAAAAACATTACTGTAGCTCAAAGATTGCATTTTTGAGTGACTTCAAGCCATGACTGTCCTGACACAATCATTTCTGCTATGAGGTTAAATGGTTAATGTAAAGAAAATTTTAAGCTTTATTTAAATAAGTTTAAATAAAGTTTAAAATTTTTAATTCAACATTTAATGATAGATGCTGGAAATAGTCCAACATATTATCACATCTAATATACTATCTTCATAAACCTTCAGAGTTAAGTTATATTTACACATATTTTTATTTATTAATTTTCTATAGTTTCTAAGTGAGTTATTAAAGAGAACAATTCAAGGTCAAATGTTTAATAAAAAAAATTTTTTCCTTTCTGAATAAATGTAAACTAAATGAGTCATTTATTTATTAAAATTAAAAAAATATTTTTAATATCAGATATCAACAATGCTTTATTAAAATTGGAAGAAAAAAAAATACATTCAAAATTAGTGTTTAAAAATATAAACTCTATTGTTTATGTTATTATAGAGATAGAAAATGATAAGATGAAAACATACTTTCTTTTCCTTAAAAGTTTTGAGTTTTAATCTTACCTTACTCTATAAATAAATTTTGGACTTGCAGCAAAGAAAATGTATTGTGAGTAGAGAACCATTGGAAATAAAGAATGTGGGTTCTTTCCATTTAAGGTCTATGATTTAAATTGAATAATTAACAACAAAACATTATGATGACCACCATTGAATTTAGGACTGCAAAATTTGCTTATATTGTAATATTGACAAAGGAAAATAATTGGCTAACATTTAAGAATTAAAATGTCTATGTGTGTGTTAGCATGAATATGCCAAAGGAAATGCTGCAAGATAAGAAAGTTAAACTGAAGTTTTACATATATTAATATTAACAGATGCTTAGAGAAAAATCTTATTTATTAACAACAGTTGAAATTATAATGGTAATATTTATAAGCGTTTATAAAATTTTTCTTCTAAATTAATTGTATTAATTATAATGCAATCTGGTTAGTCATCTGATAATTTAGATAATAAAAATCAACTAAAGCAAAAGATCAATTAGAACAGAAATATTATTTACATAACTTATTTAAAAAGATATAAATAACTATATAAAAATTACTACTTGGTTCTTATTCTTTTTAAAAGGTAATAATATTAAGAATACTCCATATATTTTTATATTTTATTTGCATGAAAGAGAATTTATATTTAACCCTTTCTTGTCTATTTGCATTGATAATTTTAATTATAAATTATATATCATATCTAATTATACTATAGTGAAAATGAGCTATAAATGAGTTAAAAATGTACATTATATGATGTTAAATGCTTTTATAAATTATTTATTTTGACTACTGCAAATAAATTAATGTTTATCTTAATAAATTTATAATGTCATTAATCTAGGTGTTTTGATTTTCTACTGCATGAATCATTATACAACTATTTTATCTTATTTTACACTATATTTCATGTGATATCTTATTGCTGAGTAAAACATTATTTAATAAATTTTATTTTCTTTGCCAAGTAAGAGCATGCATATGGAGCCATTAGTGTTCATTATAAATTTTTGAATCCATTGTACATGTAGATGTAAACTATTATAGAGACATTTGTGATCAACTCATTTATTAATTTTATTTTAAATTGTCTGAGTATGGCATTTACGTAGCATGTTTAGATTGTCTAAATATGCAATATGTAAGTGGAGAAAATCACTTGATTCATAGTTCTATTTATTATAGGTAATTTCCCAAATACGTAATGCATTTAGTTTGCAGGCCAACTAACACTACTTACTTATAACATTTTCAGTACATTTGAGGTTACCTAATCTGAGGGCATTTGATAGTCAGTTCCATTTATGATATTAGTTGTCTAGTATGATGAGCAGACTATATTTTATATTATTATTTATAAATTTTGGCTTGTCAAAAGGACATATTTATTCATGAGATAGTCCCCAAATCTACAAGTTATTCAAAAAAGTCATGTTCATTTTAGTTTTAGTTTTTCATTACATTTTATTCATTATTAGAATACTATTTTTTTTCCTTTACAATACATATATATAAATAGTTATAAGTTATTAAAATTAGTTCATAAAGATATAAAATTAACTTTTAAAATTTAATAAAATAAAAATTTAAAGATACTTAAAATAATTATTTTATTTAAAGGGAAAATTATATTAGTAGTTTAATATCATGCTGAGTTAAGATGTACTTACAAATTATCCAAAGATGTCTCCATTCTATCTATGCTCTGTAATGCAAATATTATTCAAAAAAAAAATAAAGAATGGGACATTTGAATTAGGTTTAAAATTCATATATTATACCATTGTGTATTTAATTGATCATCACTAATAAGAAACAAATAAGGGCTCTTTGTGGGCAAAGATATCAAATGAAATGATTTAACGAGTATGTAAAGAAAAATAAAATCAGTCATAAAAATTTGATATATTTATTAAGAATTCAAACGCAATATTTTAAAAAAGTGTACATACAATTATATGTGTAACTATTAATTAAACAAAAGTGTCAAATAAATACTGACTAATTTAATTCTTTTATAAAACTTTTTGCAAATAATGTTTGATATCTTTGTTAAATAAAATTAATAAGATTGGAAATTAAGTTTGTATTCCAAAACCAAATATAAAAGTGATGAAATAATATATCAATTTCCAGACATTTGTTATATATAAAAACAGTTTAACATTTAGTGTTTTCCTGAAGGTTTGTGATGATGGTATTTTACTTGTATTTATATATTGAACTATTTTCATCATCTAATTTAACCTATAGAATGTCTTAAAAAAAATTCACTTTATTTAAATATTCCCAATACATTGAACTGTTAGTAATAGCACACAGATTATATATGCACCTGTATGCTGTTACTGACAGTTGAATGTACTTGGAATATTTAAATAAAGTTAAATTTTTCTAAAGACATTCAATACTTATATTAGATTATGGAAATAGTCCAATATATAAATACATATTAACATTTAATCTCCAATCAATTTATAATATTCCAGCTTTATTATAAAAGTAAGCTGCGTGTGAAATTAGGTGTGCGTGTCATTGAAACAGATATATAATATTTAGGAAATAATATCATGTTAATATATGCTAGATTTTATGATTAACTAATCATAGTTATAAACCATTCTCATCAAATAATGTATGGAATTTTAAATTAATGATTTACCAAAGCATATGAAATAATAAATCCAAATATAAACACATTCGAAGTATTCCAGAAGAAACATCATTTGATATATATGTGAGTGCAATAAAATTCTATTGCTGCTAAAAATATCATTTCATTTCGAATTGAAAATATTTTAATGAATAAATAATGAAGATATAATAAGTGCTTATCTACTTGGATACATGTATTATAATAGTATAGAATGTGAAAATAAAATGGGGAAATGGCAAATCATCTCTAAATAATAAATAAAATATAGAAGAAATAAATATAAAATGATAAAAGCATGAGAATCAGCACTAGAATAATATAAGTAGTTATAACTGCTATAATAAGTTATATCATCAGCATTACACACAAAAAAAATCAACAGTCATTCCTTGTGACTGGATTTAAAAAGTTTCACTAGCCAATGCCAAACTTAGAATATGATGTACAACAACCATCTAGATGCACATATTTAAGTGCTAAAGTATCTATGATAAAATTAATATTGAGATTCTAAAACATGCTAATCATCATCAATGCTCTGAGTAAGTGTTACTGTGAGTGTGCAAGCCAACTATAATCTAAATATTCTTTAAAAATATATAAAATGCAGTGAGTGAACTTTAAAGGTGATCTTGATCTTTGTGCCATCCAGAGATTTATCTGTATGTCCAAACACAACCCTAAATTCCCACATATAAATATATTAACTGTTATTGCTCTACAAATAGTTCAAGGTCACAAGATCTTAGGAACTATGACTGTAAACAAGAGAATGTAAAATATATAAGCTTAATTTATTTTAATTTGAATAGTTTTACTGGAATAAATTACAAATCCCTAAAATATTAATGCTATTATAAAATCAAATCACACATACTGTCATCTCATAGAACTGATAGCTGGAGGAATAAGGCATTAACACTATTAATTTTTAACAATTATTTAATAAATTAACTAATAAGCAATCAAGAAAATTGACATGATAATTTCAACTTTCATACATTTTATCAAATAAATTTTATAATTTCATAGTGCAGGTAATCTTAACTTATTGTTAACTCTTACTAATTCAATTAATTAAACTTTGCTTTAAATAAAATTATTTTCTTCTTCAGTTGTAGAAATTGTAAAACAACATTCCAAAATTAAATTTCCCTTTTATTATCAAAATGAAAAGTTCCTATGCAATTACACTTTGGAGGAAAATATAATAAAAGAAAAAAACATTTCAATAAATAAAAAATAATTAAAAAACTATACATGTTGCAATACCTTAGATTACAATGTTTTATTATTTTAAGTCCTTCTTTGGTAGTTGTAATTTTCTGTTTTTATGTTAGTTTTTCTTTTTTTATGCATTTCCATTAACACATATTTTCAGAGTAATGTACACAGTTAATTTTATTTATTTTTACAACAGAATTTGTTTTGTTTTACACTATCCTTTTTTTTTTCAAAGTAATAATTTTTGGATTGGGATAAAATACCATTTGAACCAGTCATGCTTTTGTATAGAAACAAAGCTTGTTGCATATTACTTCAGGGGTCTTCATTTTTTAGTGTACAGGTTACATAGTGAAGTTTTGTCATGCTAGAACTTAGCATATGGTTTACTCAAATAAATTTTAAAAATATTTTTTTAGTAAGTAGGGAGATTAGTTGAGACTATGAAACTATTTCTTACTGTTCTCTTTTCAATTGAACTGCTGCTACTGCTTTTTTTAACAGTTGAATCCAGAAAGATTGCTGTTATTGATTTGTTCAACAGCTTGATCAAGAATGACTATTCCTCACAGACACTGAGATTTACTGCCTTAACTGACCCCATATTATTTTTGGAACAATCCTGTATCCATTTAATTACATATTACTCAGATATGCCCACATTAAACCTTGATTAATTGAGTCTATTTTTACAAAAAGATTGGTTAGTTATTTCTCTCTTTTCTTAATTAAAAAAATTCCAGTTATGGAAAATCTTCTGTAGTTATTTTTTTACAGCAAAAACAAGATAATCTTTTAATTATCCCTTGAGTTGAATGATTTTTGCTTTGTAGAGAGATAAAGAGAAAAGAAAAAAACTTTAATCAAAACAAAAAATTTTAACAAAATGTTAAAACCATATATTTTTAGGTGCTTTTATTGAAGTTGGAAAATCAGTTTGATGTTTTGTTTGTTTGTAAACTTTTGATCTTTTTAAGTTAGAATGAAATTTTAAAAATTGAGCTTTAGTTAATTTAAATTCATTAGTGTTGCTTGAAATTTGATAGATAACTAATTAATACCAGGCTAATTTAATTGGGACAGTAATTTTTTCAATAGATCACCTAGTTTTTTAGTTATGGAATAGAGGGCAGGAAAATATTGACTTTTTTTGATATCATATGTAAAAAAAAATTTAAACTTTAATATGATTTAAGTAAGGCTTGTGAGTGAATTGTTCATATATACATATAGCTTTGTAGTTTAATTTAAATCAAGAATTTGATTTAAACTAGATTTAAATTTTAAAATCAGCATTTAATATATTTAGAGAAACTAGAATTGATTCAATTTTGAGACACAACTTAGAAAGTAGCAGCCATGAAAATTGACAATAATATATTTAAGTTAGAATAATTATTTTTAGAAATACAGAGCAATGGGCTAATGAAATTTTAAATATTTTGATATCAAATATAAAAGATAGTTTTAAAATTTTCAATGTTTTAAACAATGTATGCACAAAAGTAGTAAATTTGGTTTCATAGTTTGTTTCAATTCAAGGATTTGATTGGAGTTAAAATTAAATTTTAAAATTGATATTTAATATATCTAGAGAAAATCAAATTTGTTCAATTTTGAGACTTAACATTTCAGCAGCTATCAACAAGATTGGAGGATTTCCAAAGGAATTGGAAATCTTTGTAGGGACAAAAGTTATGCTACAATACAATATTGATGTTTTAAAAGGATTGGTAAATAGAAATATTGAATTTATCACTAACATTGTGTGGCCCCAATTTCATCAAACACAGATGTATGAGTCAGACATACTAGCAGTGCATGTTGACTTTGTCAAACATAGAATACATATGATCCTACAAAAAGCAATATAATTTCCTCCTAATATCAGCTATGAAACCATTGCAAGAAGAATGTTTCCATTGATCTGGTCATGAATTTCTACTATACATAAAATGCAAGATTGTACTGTAAACAATGCAATTGTATACTTGGGACCAAAGCTTTTTGAAAAAGACAAGCATATGTTGCATTGAATCATGGAAGATCTTTGAATGGTCTTAGTGTAGAACAATTGGAATGCTCAAAATTGATTGGGAAAAAGTCTTGGAATAAAGAATCATTGGCAGACATATATAGAATGAGAAATAAATCAATACATATTACAGTGAATAAAAGGCATGAATATCAAATCAAAACAATATTCATATTTTTGGCATTTTAAGTTTTTGGAAGTTTCAAATATTGATATGAACAATTTTTTTAATAATAATAAATATTTTTTTTAAAAAGATTTTAGAATATTTTATAGATCACTTTTCAAAATTGAATTAATATATAGATGAATTTCTTAAGAAAAAGATATGTTACAAAATTCTAAAGAATAAAAAGTTAAAAATAATAGAAATATTTATATATATATTAAATGTTTTTATTTATCGTGTACTAAACAAATAACTGTTTCTTCAAGTACCATTAGGTTTTTAGATTTAATTTGAAGTAAAATCATGGCAGGTCCAGAAATTAAGTCAATCTCCATTTCAAGTTAAATTTAAAAAACCCAATAGTTATTGAAGAAACAGTTATTTACTTCTATTATTTTCTTTTCTTTTAAAACCTTATAAATAGTACTTAAAATGTTAGTTAACACAGAGGCAAAACTCTCCATACAGTAGTGCCACTCAGTGCATTGTATAGAAAGTTTTGCCTCTGTGTTAATAGCTTGTAAAAGCATAAAGAATGGTGATCATGTGAATGTGATGTTCAGTGGTTTAAAATGTTAGTTATTTGTCTCTCTTATTATTACTATTTTAAAAAAATTGAAACTAGTCAATAAATTATTGAAGAGAGAAAAAAAATTTTTTTTTTCATGTGTCAAATGTGTTGACCGGTAAGCTAACCCGGGCCAGCTGCTTGGAAGGCAGCTATGCTAACCACTAGGTATTACTTATTTATAAAATTACAACTTAAAACTGGTAGATTAAATGAAGAAAGAGAATAAAAACAATTATTATTAGTTTTATTATTTTTATACATTTTCTCTCTTTCTGTTACATTATTCTTAACGAATTATAAATATTCACATTATTATTTTAAAAAATGCTTGAAATTATCATATCACTTAAGAAAGTAAAACTTTTAAATAAATTACTGCTTGATATTATAAAAAAAACTGAAAAAATTAAAGTCTATCATTTCTTTATTTTAACTTTACTAGTTTAATTTAAGAAGATTGTAATATCGGACATGGCCAGAGTTGGTTTTTGCCTCCAATATTACAACATATATATATTCTTAGTTATTCTTTTTATTGTTGTTTGTAATAATTTGGCTGAAACATTTCTAACGTTAGTGAAAAAAACTGTTTTTATATTTATCATTAAATGTAGCTGGCCATTCTTTCGATGCAGAACATCAGGTGCCATGAATCTGATGTTTTACATCAAAAGCATGCTAAGCTACATTTAATAATAATAAAAATAAATATGAAAATCTTTTCTTTTGCTAATGTTAGAAAGATTTTAGCCAAATTATTAGATTTATATATTTGAGGGCATTATCTTCCTCAAAAAAAAAATAATAAGAACAAAATTAAATATTAAGAAATGACCTCTCAATAAAGCAAATACTTTTATTTAAAAATGAGAATATTTTGGCTATAAAAATTACAATATGTCAAGCGTTGGTGGCCTAGCGGTTAGCATAGCTGCCTTCCAAGAAGTCGGCCCGGGTTCGCTTCCCGTTCAACGCTTTGACATATATATTTAAAAAAATGACAATATAAAGACTATTATTTTAGTACTGTTATTTAAAAAGTCATGCAAAAATACGAGTTTATTATAAAACTAATACCAATGTAGTATAAAGCGACTTTCACAGTCATAGTCTTCCAAATGCACATGTAAGCAGAATCTGAACTTCCATCATTTGTAAAAGATTTAAAAAAAATTATTGCAAATAATATATTTTCAGAAAACAATATCTTTTAACCAAGAAGTTGGGCATAACTTCAAACTAAATTTTATATGCATGTATATACCTTAGAATTTGTTTAGTCTAAAATGTTTCAAGTAAAACAACTTAAAAAAATAACAATATATCATAAATATTATCATAAAATGTAATTATTACGTTTCTCCTTTTCTTGTTTCTTCATTTTTCTATTTTTATACAAGTTATTTATTTAACTTAAAAGAAGAAAAAATACACAAAGTTTATATATATATATAATTGAGATCATTCTCAGAAAAGCAGAAATACAAAAGGTTATATTTATGATACAGTTCATGATGATGATTAATATACTTGATTAATTAAAAAGTATATAAACATTAATGATGCAGTTCAATGAGTAGGCAAATGGGTTATGGTGATCATACAATTTAAGATGCACAACTATATTTCATCAATATTTACAAATCATTCTTTTTTCATTCATGATGATCAACTATTAATTCATGACAAAATCAATGAAAAGATTAAATATTTATAGCAATGCAAGCATATGCATATTAAGGATTAAATGACTTAAAATTATTTTTATTTATAATAGCATTAATGATCTCTAAAATAAGAATGTTCATCAAACTTTATAAAAATTTCTATGGAAGCATATATTTAAAAAAATTATCCATTAAGCAATTAATTTTTTTTTTTAAATGCTAATATTAAGTGTTTAAATTGACCATTTTCTATGGTAGTATTAGTCTAGTTATTTCATTTTAGCCATATATCCATGTCATTTTATTTAGAATATACTGAGATTAACAAGTTTATGATAAACATCAGATAATTTAGAAGCAAGCATAGATTTAAATTGGAGATGGAATATCAAAACAGAATATATAAAATATAAAATACAAATAATAAAGTTATTATTTATGATAATGAGCTTCAAGATGAGTTTTTTTTTAATTTCTTAAGATTTATTTCATTTCACTGATTATTTCATTTCATAAGTTCTGGCTACAATTGCTAAACATGAAATTAAAATGTATGGGGTCATAGATGGACTAGGAAATCCACATAGGATGCCTTTTATACTTATATGCTATACATATTACATAACTTTAGACACTTAAAAATGAGGTAATTCTAATACTAATCTTAGAGAAATCTTGTCGGTACTTATGTATTAGTCCTGTGACATGGATCACATATTAGACATGCTGCACCTTCTCACATTTGTATTAATCCACTGATAACTTCTTTGTAATCTTGTGATCTGACCAAAATAACATGTATGCGGATCTTTTACATGACATTTTCGCAAAAAAAAAAATTTACAAAAATAACATGTACATGAATCTTTTGTACATGATATTTTCCCAAGATTTACAAAGTTACATATGTGAAAAGGGACAGCATGTCTAATATGTGCTCTGTGTCACAGGACCAATACATTTACTAACATTGCTAAACATGTAAAATTTGATTAAGTACTTCATTTTAAGCAATTAATACGAGCTGCTATAAAATCAATATTCATATATGACTTATCACAGTAGAAATACAAAGATTCACCATACTAAACATATAAAATTTGACTGAAAAAATTGATATTAAACAGTTCATTTTTAAGTAATTAATATGAGATGTCAATGGGGCAGTATGTCATATACAACTTATCACAGAAGAAATATACATATTAAACAGTTCAGTTTCAAAAAATTAATACAAGACGTCATAAAATCAATATGTATGTAAAGGGTACAGCATGTAATATATGACTTATCACAGAAGAAATATACATTTAATAACACTACTAAACATAAAAAATTTGACCAAAAAATAAACCCCTAAATTACAAAGATATGAAAAAAAAGGCATGAAATATATAGGACATTTTCACTAAATATATACAAAATTTAGATGGAAAACTACTAGACATAAAATTTGACCAAAAAAAATTGCTAAATAACAAAGATTCCCTGATATATGATTTTAAAAAAAGGCATGAAATATATACGACATTTTCACTAAATATATATGAAATTTTGATTATAAACTATGACTAAATTACCTAAATTTCTCAAATATTTTTATGAAAGCATAAAATATACTCATATGTTATTTACTGTGCAATAAATAAATGTAAGTGGTCTGTTGAACTTTATGAGTATGTTGATCAAATTTTCCATGTATAATAGAGATTTCAAGTATAAATTTTACACTTTTTCCCTTCAAAATAAAAATGTGATTGCGGAGAATTGGTCACATGAATGGAATTTAAACATTTTTTAAAAAATCAAACCAAAAAAAAAAGTCATTTTGCCACAAAATAAAAAAAAAAAATACATAACTTTTATTAGTAATTTATATTGGCAGCCAATTATTTTTTATATTGTTCAATATGAAAATGAATGTATCCTTGTCTCTATGATACCTATGCCACATAAATTTGGCTAAATATGAATCAAGGTGTTGCCGAGATGTCCCTTATTGCTGCTTATTATGCCATTTTGTGGAACCCAAATCTTTTGATATTTTGGGTATGAATGCCTGTTTCTGGATTGATGAAATTATACTTGTGGTTCGCACAAAAATGGTCATAATCAGCAGCTCTCAAATCTTCACTTTTGTATGCCTTCCAACAATCAGAATGTATGGTTGAACCCTCATTTATATTTTGCTTGATGGCTTCCATGAGAGTTGCTGCTGAACTATTACTAATTCTAATAATAAAACACTCATCAGCCTTTCTGCACAAGCCACCAAACATCCACTGTTCAGGAAGAATGCATCCAGATTGTTTTTTCTTTTGAAAAATAAGTTCTCATCTATCGCTACAATTTTGTCAGGCCCTCCAATTTTTTCTCTTCCATGTTTTATTATGGCAGCTGTACAAACTTTCCACATGTAATTATTCCAGTCTATCACCATCTTATCTGCTAAGTTGAATTCTATTTTGCCCAATTCTATGAATGTTAATTTCTGATCCCAACTATATATAAATCATATGGCCATTAGAAATAGAATTCTTGAACCTTCCAATCACATTCCCTTCTGGATGCTGATTCTACTGTTGCATCCTTGAACATTGCAACACCATTGCCTGTCCAACATATGAATGTAAATGGTCATAGGATGGGCATTTGGACACATTTTTTGAGATGACAGGATTCCTTTTTCTTTGAAATACAAAACAGCAGCCATTTCAGTTGATGGCAGGTTCCAAATTGTCATGATTTTTGGACTGTTCAACAAACAACAACAAAAAAAAAGCATTTAATTATAAAAATTATGCAATGGAAATCTATACAAAAGTACAGTTATTTATTCACTTACAATTAACTTAATTAAGCTATGATGAAATTGAAACAAACAGTAACTATGAAAAAAAAATGCAATGACAGAAAAATTGCTACTAAAATCTTGACAAAAACTGGGCAAAAAAAAAAAGATCGGAGATTGGATAAAGAGCACAATTTTGATATGAGAGAGCAGATAACAACATATCAGGATTTCTTTGACCTAATTGCAATGTTACACATTTATTGTGGATGTAAAAAGGTGCAACAGACCTAATATGTGCTATGTCACAGGACTAATATGTAAGTACCATCTTTTCTTTATATAATATTTAATTGAAGTCATATAATTTTAAAAATAGCATATGATGCATGAGAAAATTTTATTCTATTTTAGCAATAATTACATAAAAGAAAATAGTACAAAATTCTCAAATAAAAGTAGATATTAAAACAGGCAAAACTCTCCATATAGTAGTGCCACTCAGTGCCAACCAAAGTAATCAATGGATGCCAGAAGTCTTGTGCATAAAATCCCTATCTAGTGCCTATTCATTCAATATCCCCAGACTAGTTTCTGGTTTGTGGCCTTCATCAGTAAGGAGCTTTGGATCTGAGAACACTGCACCTAAATCTTAGGATCTAATGCAACCCCCCAGCAGCCACCTTTTATCTCTACTTAATTACAAAGCTATGAGAATAAAATTGAAAAATACAATGATATTTTAATCTAAGCTCAATAGCTTATATAGTCATATGGGTCTGAACCCAGTTCAGTACCCATACATTTTGGTGTCTTTGGCTCTTTTTCAACTATAGCTACCAATATCCTATTAGGCAGGATTGGTGTTAAACCATTAAACATCACATGATAACTATTTCTTATGCTAGCACATTACTGTTATTAAAATAGGCAAAACTCTCCATATAGTAGTGCCACTCAGTGCCAAACAGAGTAATGACTATATAAGCTATTGAGCTTAGATTGAAAATATTATTGTGTTTTCAATTTTATTCTCATAGTTTTGTAGTTAAGTAGAGATAAAAGGTGGCTGCTGGAGGGTTGTATTACATTCTAAGATCTATGTGCAGTGCTCTCAGATCCAAAGCTCCTCACTGATGAAGGCCACAAGCCAGAAACTAGTCTGGGGATATTGGATGAGTATGAACTAGATAGGGATTTTATGCACAAGCCTTCTGGCATCCATTGATTACTCTGGTTGGCACTGAGTGGCACTACTATATAGAGAGTTTTGCCTCTTTTAATAACAATAATGTGCTAGCATAAGAAATAGTTGTCATGTGATAAAAGTGTAGATAAAGATATTTAAAGATGAATATAAAGATACCATAATTTTTGTCAGTAATTTTAAAATTGTTTATACTAATAGGTTTTAAATGTTTAGTTTTAGAAATAAATCAACTTATTTTAAATGCAAATAAACTTTCAATTAAAAATATTCATGCATATTTACACCCATATTTTTTAACCACTTATTTTTTGAAGTCATTGAGAGTTAAAAGAAGTTAATATACACAACTTCAATCTATTATTTCTAAGCACATATGGTGTTATATGTTAAGACATGCAAGGATATGAAGATAATATATGTTTTTATGCTATTGTGTATATCTATATGTAGCATATTTAGTTAAATTTATTTTATAATCCCGATTTGTTTTGTTTTTTTGTTAATTTTTTTAAATTTTAATACCTAAAGAAAACTTTTAAGTTTAAATTACCATTTGTATAGCAATTCTTTTTGATATTTGTAGATCCATCAATCCCAACATTATATGCATATAAGCCACATATCCAAAATAGCTTTAAACAATCCGGTCAATATCTTTAAATTTAGTGGCATGGTTTTGATATGTATTTATATATGTATAATGTTCAGAATGGTAAACTTGAGATGTGATGGTGTGATGTATTGAGCATTGTCTTTACTAATGCAATGCCCCCAAAATATCAAATCTCAATAATATTTGTAGACGTAAAATGAATCTATTTTCATTTGTATTCAAGATTTTGTATGGATAGTTGATTAGAATAATGATAGCTATATATAAAAATTTGAACTTAGACAGAAATGAATTTTATTTCTCATCTGTAAATATTATAAAAACTTTGATTATACGGACCATTTCATTAATGTCGTCAATAGTTGGAAATTATTATTTTGAGCATTACATATTTCTCAACATTGTAAATATTTAGCTTTAATATCCTTGCATGCTTTCAGTGCAGTATATTCATATCTTGATTTCATATAGTTTGAAGCCATGATTATGATATGTTGTATCGAAAGAACACTAGGCTAATCTATTAAAATTAAGAATTTAGTTCTATATATGCATACACATAAATGTGTTATTTTAGTTATAAATGAAAAATGAACTTTTTAATTTGTTTATATATGTATTATAAAATATTTGTCTGTCCATTTGCATTTAAGTATAGAGCATCTCATAATAATGACTTCGACTTCATCACTTTTTGCAATAATGGTCTTGCTTTTATATTATACACCGATGTATTTTTCAATCATAAGATCTAATATTATCAAGTATTAAGATATTAACAGCATTTTTTTTACTTACAAAGTGTTCTTTTTTTCAAACAATATAACGTTATTAAATATTATGTTTAATATTTTTTAGCACTTAATATTTTTGAGTTAACTAAATGATGTCTAAATTATATCTATTGCTTATGATTAATAAAAATCACAAGCATGACTAGTATTGTTCAGTACCGACTACAAATTGCCTACAAATGAACTTTTAATTTTAAAAAAAAAAAAGGGGGGGGGGTGCAGATGAAATCGGATAAGCATGGATTTGCAACTATTCACATAAATTTATTTTTATTCATTTTATATTTACAAAATTAGAAATATATATATATTTTTACTCTAATTCATCAGCTATTGGAGTAGTGTCATATTACAAGCTTTTCTTATAAAGTATTCTTATACATATATCTTAATTAAATTTAATTTATTTTTGATCCTGGTGTGATTTCAATTATAGTCCAAACAATGTTGTTTATTAGATTATAATTCGATTTATAAAATCTAATATCACTAAGTGCACATAAATGAACTATATTGCTATATATAATTAATGGATAATAATTTAGTATATCTCATTATGTATTAAACATGGATATTAATGGTATAATGTACTACTATATGGCATTCTAACATTTTGAGAGCAATATCCTCTTGCTTGATATAAACATCTTAAATGACTAATATAGATTGTAAGCTAGGATTAGCTCATCAAGCTGAATCATTGTGAATGATAAAAAAAAGGTTTTAAAAGAAATTAAAAGAATTAGATAGTATGATCATCTTAACGTGGAAACAGAAAAAAAAACTTTTGAAAGTATGGACAAAATATTTAACCAGTCATACTTTTTTGTTGTTTAAAAGCTGATAGTGGAGTGAAAAAGTTAAAGCTATTCAGAGCTGATTGTTTGATTTGCAGATTAATGTGATCTTTCTTTATCTTAAGCCTCTTCTAGAAACTAATGAGTACATCGGTTAATGTCATATTCATTCATATTGAATTATCAAAGTTATTTATGATGGCATTTGAATAGTTTGTATTATAATTTTATGTAGAATTGCTTTAATGAAGTGTGAATTATTCTATATTTTTATTTTTGCTCCTAGATGTCAAATATTATAACAGATAAGAAAGCTTTAAGTATAAGACCAATTTGCATGTAAAAATAGTGCTTGTTTTTTTTTTATATTAATAAAAAAGAAATATAAGATTTTTTCCAAAGGGTAATGTTTTATTTCAATGTTATTTTCATTATTTGAAAATTGCTTTTAATAATAAACATAAAATATAAATTGATTTTATAATTATATCAAATTTTTGGAAAAATTTAAACTTATGAGATGGAAAACAAGAAAAAAAAAATTTGTCATAGAAAATTTTTTTTCTTTTAATAAATTCATTGAATTTTTTCATTATTTTTTTTAATGTCTAAATTTATTTTTAGTAATAATTATACTTAAAAATTGTTTAATTTTAAAACTGAAAGTCACTTATATAAATTAAATTAAGCAATGTAAATATTGATTTGCTCACATTTAATTTTTTAAAAAAGTGTGAAAAAAAAAACAGTAATAGCTTGGAAGGGGGGAAAAACAATATATATTAAGTAATATTGTTTTTTTATTTTTTTATTTTTTTTTTTTTTTTTTTTACTTTTTCTATAAATGTTTAACTAATTATGTTAATAAAATATAGTAAATAATGAAATGTATTAAATAAAATAAAATTACATTAAAGACACTTTGGCTCACCTTGTATAATAATAATATCATATGAGGTTCATTATATATATTTATGAATGTAAAATACCTAATTTAAATAGTAGTAAATTTCACTTAGAACTTGCAATATCATTCCATCATTATCATGAGTAACTACTACTATTTACATGTATATATGTGTGTGCCAGTTCATTTTTTTTAGTTAATATTATTTATTCATTCCTTTTTAATAAGCATATTAAATCCAAGTAATATATTAATAGCCAATAAGAACATAAAAACATTTTAGTAATATTTTTTCTTTTTTTTTCCTATTTATTTTTTATAAGATATTTATTTGTATTTGACAATCATCTTCAGTCTAAAAATAGACAAAATAAACTTTTTAGACACAAATTATATATATATGGAAAAAATAAAAAATATATAAACTAATTAAATGAAATATATAAATAAAAAACAAAATACAGCTTTTTAGCTACAAAGCAGTTTTAGTCTTTCAACTAGAGGAATGGTTTTCATCAGAAAATACAGTTAAATGATGTTATACAAAAATTAAACATTAAAAGTTAATTCAATATCTGCTAAAGCAAAAAGTTTTTGAAAGTTAATCTTTTTTTAATATATAGAAAGACGGTTTAACTTATTAAGTGTTAATCTGTTGTAATAAATATTTCATTTTCTTTCAAAAAATCTTTAATTATTTTCTTATTAAAATTTTAAATGAAACTTTTTAATAATTGGTTAATTTATTTAAAAAAATTGGACTGTTTGTGCATGTATAATATATCTATATAGCTGATTGTAAATCAATATTATTATTTTTACTATTTAAATACATGCAGACATTACATGAATAAATTATCTCCTTATTGTATTAATCTACTCAAGTAAACATGTATATGTCAATCATACATTTATATATAAATTATGCAAATGAGGAGCAATTAATCATAATTGGATTTTTTCATTATAAAAATCCTGCTAGGATTTATGAACACGCCTAAGTGTTTACTAAAGAGACTAACATGTGCATTATAAAGGTCAAAGTGGACAATGAAAGTGTAAACAAGTATAATGAACTGTAAAGAAACTTAATAAATGTATGATTTGCATATTACAGTGGCATCTGATAATCTACATAATGATCTTATAGTTTTAATAAATTTATGTACTTAATATCTATATACTGAAGCAATATTTATATATGCTTCATGTCTGTAATTTAAAAATTTAAAAAAATTTTAAAAGTAAAATTATTAACAATTTTAATAAATAAAAAATTATATATATAATTTATATGCACAGATGAATGTATACAGTATTATTAATTATAAGTTTATTTTAAAAGTATGTTAAAATAAAAAAAATTATATTAACAATTATAAAGTTGAAATGACATTATCTTATAAAATGTAATTAAAACTCTTATAAATAGATTGATTAATTAAGGAGATAAGTATTGGTTGTAATTTAGTCTGATAATCACTTTCAAAGATAAAATTTTGTAAACATTATGATTGGACAAATAAAGCATGGACCAAACTGGAGTTCAGAAGTTATCTATCACAAAAGATTACTGAATTGAAATGAGCAACAATTGATCTGTTTTTGCTGATAAGCCAACTCAAGGAACTATAAATAGGTGTTATAAATCATTGTAATTATTATTGATTATTGATGAATTATTATTTCTGAAATGCTTTGATTAAAGTTTTTGCTGCTGATTAATCTTTATTTGTAATCCCATTATATTGATTGTTATTGGTGTTGAAATATCATGCAGGAGTAGAAAAGCCCACTATCTGCTTCACTCTAGACATTTGGCAGAGTGCAGAACTGAAAGTCCATAAAGTAGTATAGCAAGGAGGTGTCAGCTAATGTAGAAACATCTTAAGAAGCACTGGGTCCATTATATGCTTACAGAGAGAAACCAACCAACAATCAAGAAGTAAACTGTCTGATGCTGCCTGTGGAATTAAGAACAGTATGATTAAAACCTACTACCACTATAGTTATGGCAGAACAAATGAAGTCCAATATCAAAACCTGAAATGAACTCTTAGTGATAAAAGGGAATGGGTATAAACTTTAAAAATATTTTATTATAAATGTATATTAATAACATTAAATATTTATCACTATTATCCTGAAAGTATTTTTATAAATTATTGTTATTTATTGATTTTGTAAATCTGTTTATAAATTAGTATGACAGGAGATTGCTGTTTTGTCTTATTTAATCATGCCACAATTCAATCGGTGTAAATCTAAAAGAAAACTAAATTTTGTATATAGAGTAATTAGTTTTTCTTCTTCATCACAATCCTTGGTTATACTTTTAATGACTTAGTATTCTCAAACTAGTTATTTCCACCACCTGTAAATATAAAAAGTTCTCAAAATAATAATAGCTTGATGAACTCTAGATCATATAGAAAACAGGGTGCATAAACAGAATAAATAAAGAATGTCTTTTTATTATCTTTTAATAGTTTACAATTGTAAGCAATCTACCTACCTATCCAGGCTTGGGGGAGAATATTTGGATGTATGGATGTAAGTGAATTGCCGTAACTTTATTTTAGACTGATTTGTTTATATATGAGATTTATTTATGTTTTTTTATTTATTCATAAATGATTGTGATACTGTTGTGATTGCCAGTTATTTGCATTCATTAAATTATTTAGAGCATCGGTATATGGTTGACTGACATTCCTATCATATATCATCTGCTTTGTTTTTGTACATGTTTTGGATACCGTTTGTGACTGTTGATCACTCTTATGCTTAGTACCTTTACAATGGTATGAGATAGATGTAAATTCTTATATAATGTTTTCATAGTTTGCATGTATTTATTTATTCATAAATAATGTAAAGCAGATGTTACCTCTTATATTTACTTACATAACATTTAGTTACTTAGCTGCATTACAGCCTGAAAGTATTTATGATAGTCCAGTTCTTTAAATAGTTAATCAATTCAGGGATCCTCAAACTGTAGGTTTATTAAATCTTAAAACTGAAATTATAAATAGTTGTGATCATTGGTCTATGTGGCAAGTTTATATCTGTTCGGAAACAATTAAAAAAGTATAATAACCTTATTATACCATATATTATCTGTGCATAAACTTAATAATAGAATTCATAAATAACTACTTTTATTAATTTGTTTAAAAATTGGCAGGGCATTGAAATAAACATGTACGTTTAATTATGGGTAACAAATTATTGTTCCCCATGGATTGTGGCCAATTATGCTATTGTTTGTGAATATACTTGAATAAATTGTAGTGTCTCATTATCTGTGACATTTCTCATTATTTTGCAATCAATAAGTTAAATAAACTATGATAGAGTTTCATGCATCTAGCTGATCTTGTCAAGCTATAAAAAGAAAAAGCTGTTTATCTTGTGATGTCAGACTGTACTTAGATTTATTTAAAACTCAATGCTACCTGATTGATATTCAAATACTCTCAAGACATAGCCGAATGGCAATAGAAGTATGGCACAAGATAGCAATTGGTAAAGTCTGAATAATATTATAGTAGAATAGTGCAATAATATAAATCATCATGTGGATTATTAAAACTAGAGATGTGGCAGTAACATTTGAATATTTAATATGGATAATGTTGCATTGTGGAAAAATTATATGGACAATTTTGAAAGGTATATGCTTAAAAATAATATGGAAGATGATAAAACAAAAGTGTCTACATTTATGTGGTTCATAAGGAAAAGTGTTTTGAAATTAGCAAATCAACTCTGCAACCCCAGGACCCTAAAGCAGTTTCATATCAGGAATTGAAGAAAAAACTAAATGTTTATTTCACACCTGCAATAAGTAAATATGTTGCACAATTGAGATGAAGAATTAGAAATTATCTCATGAAAAATATCAGGACTTTCATATAGCACCAAGGACATTAGCAAATAATTGTGATTAGGGCCAAGAGCTAAATAAATAGTTTATTAGAATAACTACTATATGGAATAATGGATAATAATTTTTAAAAAGTATTATTAAGTGAACTGAATTCTTATAATAAATGTGCAATAGAAAAGTGTGTCATGCAAGAAACTATATTAGAGAATGCTTCAGAATTTCTACACTCTAAACAAATGAATGAATGCCTAATTGGAGTAAAGAAAGATTTTGGCATGATCTTGCTGGCCACTTAAAAATAGAGTGCAGATTTTGAAGTGAAAAACACAATATTTGTAAAACAATGGGACATTTAACTGCTGTATGCTCCAATAAATACAGAAATGTTAAAACAAAAATAATCCTAGACTTTAAATCTGGAAGAGGAAGCGCAAGAAGTAAAAAATAGTTCAAAGAAATTAAATGACATGAATAATAGCCATATTCTCATGGACATGTAAATATTTGAGCAGAAAGTTACCATGGAAGTTGATAGGAGAACAGGCTAGTAATTATTATCTTTATAAAGACTGAATGAAAATTAGTAATAAATTTAAAAAGAAAGTATCACTCAAAAAGTGATGCCATTGCAAATGGAAATAATATAGACATGCAGGGAAAAGTGATTGTACTGTGAAATTTTAATTAAATTTTAACCACTGTATAATGTCAGTAAAGATTTTAACTTATTACTAGAGAGAAATTGATTCTGTTCTTTGGGAATTCACATAACTGTTATTAAAAGAGTACAATTGGAAGCTAAAGTGAAAGCAATACAAAATGCTGAGTGACTTAAAAATAGAAAAGAACTGCAAGCATTTTCAGTCCTGTTGAACTCCTTCAAGAGCTTTCTAAAGGAAAGTCTCATGCATTATTACCATTATATAAATTATTGGGAAAAGCAACAATTTTGCACCTGGTTTGAAGAACAGAATATTACCTTTCAAAAATGTCAAGACCTACTTACATACAAGCATGTGGTCAATTTACCTTACCAACAACATCCAAGATTTGTCCATAAATCAACTCAGTCCTGGAAATGCCTACACCCTAATCATATTGTTGTACTAATATATATATATATATATAGTAGTTATAGACTCATATTCATAATAAGCAGAATATAAAATAGTCCAAAACACTAGTGCTGAAATCATCTGAATACTGAAAGCGATCTTTGTAAGTAATTATTATGCCAAGTTTATTATAATAGACAATGGAAATGACTTTGCACCTCAGCAATTTAAGGATTATGTAACTGATAAGAGAATATGTCATGTACTTACCTTGCCACATTATTTCAAGTATAATGGTCATCAATAAAAGAAAACAGTTCAACACTTAAAATCTGCATTGAATAAAATTTGCCACAAGGATATTACAGAAGCATTATTAAATGCAATCTCCATGATTAATGAAAATTTTAAAGTAGAAGAAAGTATTTGGATATGTGATATTTAAACAAATAAATAGCTATCAGGAGTAATATTTCTTATCTCTGCAAATTAGATTGATACAAGTGGATCACAAAAAAATATTTAAGATGCATATTAATCTCTTAAAGCTTCATGAAAGTGACTTATCAGATGCTGCTAATATTAATATTAAGTCAGCAAAGGATGATGAAGTTTATTGAAAAGAAAGAGGACCAAACTATGGATATTTCTCAAGCTGGAATAAATAATTAAATCAAAGATCAATTGTAAAACCAGCAAAAGATTGTGATATTCAAATGAGCTATAACCAGAAGAAAGTACCGTAAACTCAAAAGAAGAGGAACAGAGACTTTTTTCTAGAAAAGCTCATGTTTGCAGACACTTGTGAAATTAAAGGACTGCATATGCAAACAAAAGTTTTATTTCTAAAATAGGGTAGAAAAATTGTCTGTTTGTGCATGTATAATATATATTGATATAGATACTTTGCTATGTCTCAAATCTATTTAGATAGAAGAATAGGAGTTTTAGTTAAAATTTCTACTTTGAATTAATTTACAAATTTTCCTAATTTAATTTTATATCAAACCTATGTTTTAAAAGTGTGGTTACATGTATATCACACACAAATTGGTAGAATAATTTTGCTTATTTACTAAAGTAATATCAATTTTTTTAATAAAAAATTAAACTTTGTAAAGAAATCTGTTAACTTTTATGTAAGATTATAATAAAATTTTTATAGAATAATGTTTAACCTCAAAATAAAATTTTAATCACATAACAAAATTTAAAAGTTAAGATTGATCAGATAAAACATGTAATAAAATTAATTAATATAGAATGTAAAAATAACTAATTAAAAATCTGACATATTTTTGAAATAATTATAGGAATGATCATGATTAAAAACCTGTTTATTTTAAGATGTTAATCTTGAAAATTTTAGAATATTTGTGTGGGAAAACAATAGACTGAATTGGTATAAAAGCTCCCTAATTTCTATTGTTCTTTATTGATGCAGTAAATTCTATAGTCTTCTTTAGTTTCAGTCATTTGGACTTTCATCGATCCATTCTTCAACTAATCAAGATTGTATTCCAGATGGTGGAGCTCTTCTTTCTGTGAGACAAGCTGCACTTCTTACCAACTCTTTCATCAAAATCATAGATTCCCACCAACAGTTGGGAACAAGCAGCCTGCAGCAATAAATGAACTGTTCAATTTTTCTTAGTGGTGTTTTTTAAAATATATTGGGCTAAGCACCTCAGGAAAAATCCATATTCTAAAACATATCTTCATCATTCAACATGTTGTGAAATCAGAAATCCTTGGAAATCTGATCTCCTAGAGCCAACCTACAAAGAAGACTCTCAACTAACCACCTGGACAATTACAACTAAAAATTGACAAAGGTAACTACCTCTTCAATAAACTGTGAGAAGCAATAGCAATAACCTTGAATAACTTAACAGTAATATAAATTTTTATATATCATGATAAGCCAGGAGTGTATTTTCTTTTTGTCAATGTACATTATTTGTTTTTATTAACCAGAATATTACATTTAAATGTGATTTTTCTTTATTGTGTGCATCTATTACTCAATGGCATATATATATATATCAGTCATGTATAAAATGTTTTACTGATTTTCTTCTAGAGTATGCTTTAATTTAGAATTTATGATGTTTAAAAAAATATAATTCTGAAAGAAATTATTTTTTTTTGTTAAGAATTTTGACAGTTTTTAATGAAGTTTAATTATTATTGTAGAATAGTTTGATTCCTCTCCCCTCCTCTCTTAGATTTAAAACTTAAGTGTTTTTTTTTTTAAGAAAACAAGTCTAAAGTTTAATCAGTCAGTAAAATATTTTAAAGAAGTTTGTAATAATGTTTAAAATTAACTTTTTCTTTTAATTAGCATTAATCTATTTATTTTATATATGTGTGATTTGAATTTAGATTGGTTAAAACCCTTTAACACTTGTACATAATATGTTATTATATAAAAAGTATTCCTCTATTTGTGTGTGTAGACTTAAAACTCATCCATACAAATATCACTGTTATTTTATAGGGCTCTTCTTTCCTTCACTGGTTTTACCTATGTATTTAACCAGTTGATAATATTATTATATTTCCCCTGGTTACCCAGATAGTCTACTAACTTAAGTGCAGTCTATTTATTCTGGCATGGCCTGACTTTGATATAGTCAGCATTCTTTTGAGCCTTTGACCATAATATTTTGGTCAAGCTCATATTCTTTTAAACCAGGGCTATCAATCATTGAATAATCCATTCACTTGTTTTAGCATGGTAAACTTAACTTAAACCCATCATGCCTCTCTCATATTATTTTATTATGCCCATATTATTTTACTTATAATTATTTAGTGATTTAAATATTGTCACACACATGGTCTTTATCATCAGGGCATATATGCATAAGTGCTCAAGGAGATAAATTGAATATCTTTTTTCTTATTAAAAGTCATTCATACATAGATTATGCATCCAATTTAGAAAACACTGTTAAAGATTATTTTAATCTTATTGAAGTAATTGAATTGGAGGAATCAATTTAACTGTCAGAGCTGTCAATAATAAAGTAGTCTATTAAAATATCCATACGTGATGTATCATTTGATTTATTAATTTTTCTTTTAATTTTAATAAACTTTACTATTATTAGATTTATTAAATTAATTTGGCTGATTTTGTTTACTGTGTCTGTCCATCAATTGTTTAATATTTGTGTTTTTCATACTCTAAGCTAAGCTAGTGTCAGGGGCTGGTAATTCATTTTATGTCTGGATGTTCATTATCATTAGTGAATATTCGGTCACTCCAAATAAAATTTTTAGGTTCATTAAATAGTCTAGTGGCTCCCTCAAGTGACAATGTTCCTAATGTATGTGGGTGTCCCATACAATATACATGATTGTAAATAAAGATTATTATATTTATTATGTAAATATGTGCAGACAGTATCTGATTAAATTATTTCCTTATTGTATTAAACTACTTTTGACAATCTGCATACGTTAATCATACATTTAACTGTAAATTATGCAATTGAGAAACAATTAATAATAATTGCACTATTGTATAAAAACCTCTGCAAGAATTTATGAATAGACCAAAGTGTATTGTGTACAAATATGATTTGCATATTACAGTGACAACTGATAGTCTGCATCATGGTCTTATGGAAGCATGAAGGGTTTTCTGCAATAAAATTATATTTATTTACTGAGTGTATGTAGAAAGTGATGCACACATGCAAGAATTTATTTGTAGACTGTAGAAATTTCTGAGATTTCTACAGAAATCTCTCTTTATTATTCTACTTGTTATTCTTTGCTTAATGTGTTATTGATAATAAATAAATTCATTTTGTTACAATAACTTGTATTTAGATTTATTTAAAACTCATTGATGCTTCCTGACTGATATTTAAATACCCTTAGGAAAAGAGCAAAAAATAATAATGACAAATTAAGTCATTAATTTTTTTAAAAACATATATATTCACAATATATATATATACCTATGCAAAAAAAATATGTGTGAAAAAAATATATGTATACAAAAAATGTATGCATTTACAAAAAAAATCATGTGTATACAAAAGATTACCATGGATTTTTATTAAATCTCAAATAATAAATAATAAATTAATTTTAAAAAGCAATCAAAAGTTAATTAAGAATAATTAAGATGATATATTATGAAACTAGATGATTCAAAAATGTAATAATGTCTATACCGTGTAAGTATAAAGTCCTAAATTTATAAATAAAAAAATTAAACCACTCTTAAATCATTAACTGATTTGATAAATTAAAATATTTATATATTCTGTCTTTTTGTATAAAATATCAAATTGATCATTAACTGTTCTAACATGTAAATTATGGACCGTCACATACATAATGGTTTAAGTATCCATTACATTATATTAAATGTATTAAGTTTAAACTTTTGCAATTGACATTATATACCATTTAAAATTGTTAGTGTTATTACTTTGAATCATTTTTGTAATGTAAGACATCTCCTCATAAAAACATTGCTTTTTAAATATAAAATTAGTACTAAAATTTGTTGTTTCCATTAACTATATATAAAGCAAATATTGTAATAAATCATAAAATTACCAGTATATATATAAATGCAAACAATATAACTTTTTTTGAAAATTAAAACAAAGTTATTATGCTGACAGTCCTTGGTTATGATTTTTGCTCAAGACAGTAGAATAGCTGATGAGTTTTAGCACACAAAGATTGTATATTTAAACAGCTCTATTTAGAATTCGCCTACCTAATATGAAGTGAAAGGGATTATTCAATAAAGCAATAAAAATAATTTCAATAATAGTGGTAAAGTAGGGGGATAGTAAAGTATTAAAGGTAATTATTAGTCAAGTGTTGGTGGCCTAATGGTTAGCATAGCTGCCTTTCATGCAGCTGGCTTGGGTTTCACTTCCCGGTCTATGCATTTGACATACGAAAAAAAAAAGATAATTATTATCAATCTAATTTTTTTTTCTAAATGTAAATCTTGAGGCTGTGTAAACTTTGAATGATACAATTCTTTAAGACCAGAACAGATGAGAGCACTGAGGTCTAAAATACTTTCCAGATTTAAAATCAATATAACTCATAGAAAAATTAATCTTCCAGGGGAAGAAATTTTGGACCAGCCAATCCGTGAAAGACTGCATATTGTTGAATTTTCTGTAAAATCTAATTTAGTATTTTCTATTCTTGTAATTTCTTGTATCAATGAAAGATTAGTAGTATTAAATCTTAGCCTTTGTACTGGTATCAGATGTCATTTTATTAGTGCATAAGCTCCAATTTTTGATTCAGAGAACTCAGAGAATGAAAGCTTTTATTTCTTGCTGGGTAGCCATTGAAAGATTGCATTTTTCTTCTTGGACAATTTAATGCATATTAGTATAAAAAGTTGATGTTGAAAATAAATTGGAAATAACTATATTGATACTGTAAATTCAAACAGTCTGTAGCTATAATTTTTAAAAACATCTAAGTAATTTGAATATGAGAATTTATTTTTTAGTAACTTATATAGATGTATAGATCTGGATTGTACATGCATATAATATTATTTTATATATGATCACATCAGACACAAGGTCATTAAGTTATTAAAGGTTTGGGCAAATGGTTGGTATATTCCTGCAGAAGTTTAAAATAATGATATGCATGTCTATCACTCGCCTTATTAATATCTTTTCTACATTACAGAAGAAGCCTGACATATAATCATTTGTTCACTATGGATTTGTTACTAATGAATATTTTTACAGGCTTAATTATTTGTATAAATATGGATAGTGGACCAAATTATTAGAAGGTAAAACCTTTGTTGTTGTATATTCATGATCAGAGTCCAAATCACAACTACCTATCTACTTTATTTTGGACATTGATTTTGTGAATGTTTTGTTTCTCCACAAATGTTGTCTTATCTTTTTGTAAATAACTGACTGAGTTATATTATTATTGTTTATGATAAAACTTAATTAATATTTACTAAGGCCATAAACCTCAAGAGTGTGTGCTTAAAAATGTGAAGGTAGGGACCTCTACAGGTCTTAACCACAAGCTTGTGGTTAAGACCTGTAGAGGTTCCTACCTTCGCATTTTCAAGCTTGTGGTTAAGACCTGTAGAGATCTCTACCTTTGCATTTTCAAGCACACACTCTTGAGGTTTATTGCCTTAGTAAATATTCCTTATGTAATGAATGTGTGTTAAATAAATTTATGATTACAGATAAAACTTAATATAATGTATACATAATATGTATAGTATTTCAAGATGCTTAAGTGCATGGTTCACTACTCAGTGCATATTAGGTCTTTGATTTTCATTCTGTCTAGAGTTCTAATTCTTATTGGAATGTGTATAAATTGATTAATAAGTCATGTAATATTATGTACATTCTGTCAAGGTAAAAGACTCAGATGTGATTCTATTGTGCAGAATCAAGGAAATTATATGAACTATCCCATGCATTATATGAATTAGACATAGCCTTGATAATGATACATATTATAATGGTCGGGGAAGATCAGAGATCTCACACTGTATCTGTCATACAGGGTGCCACCAGGCTATTGGAACCTGGAAAATTTATATAGTAGGCAGATATGTCTGAAGATCTAATTTTATATTATTTTACTTTATTACGACCGTCAGCCCATGCCACTAGCTCAGGAAGCAGCAGAGATAATTTATAATATAAATTCTTATAAGTCTTAATAAAGATTTATATTCTCAAAATATATTAATATAATAATAAATTAATTAATTAATGCACATATAAATATTTAAAAATTGAGGAATAAAATTTATCTTTAGATTTTAATATTAATTTTTAAATTTAATTACTATTTTAAACAGCCCACACAGATGGACATTTTAATAAATTTAACTTTAGAATGTTGAGCATAGATAGGCTACATAGAAATACTCAGTTAAAAACTTTTCAAACCAATCGTTCAATCTCAGACTAAAAGTTTGTAGCCAAACCAATGCTTGCTTCCTGATATATGGATGTAATCAATGCAATATGAAGATGCTAGCACAAAACCACACTGACAGGAATATGCATCTGACAGTGTGATATTATTTGAAGGACATGATCCTCATCCAGTACAGGAATGTGCATCTGTCTGGCAAATGAAACATATATATAAAATAATTAAAGAGAAGTGCTATGTATGAGGGAGAGCGATCTATCTGCCGACTTATAGTCTCTATCCATAGAGCTAAAAAATGGATCAATGGCACAGGAAATATGTCTGCATCCATTTCAATGCAATGACTACATCTTTGGGTCATACATTCAATTGGGCTTTGCCCTGTATGCTAAACACACTTCACATTACATTAATATAAACACTCATATATCCCTCCACTAGCATCGACCTAACTATGAGACAAATAGCCGGAAATTAAAACCCATTCAAAATAAACATAAATGATTAAAATATAAAGTTATTGATGGAATTGCAGAGGGAAATTTACAATAAACCCAATGGCACTCATCATAAGGTGCCACATTGACACCAATAACTTAAAAGATATACGAATAAATATGTTTGGACACTCAGCATGAAGTGTCATATTTATCAATATCTATATATTTTAATCATATGAAAATCAAAAAAATAACTAAACATTAATGAATCTATGCAGCTATCTACACCCAACTTAAATTTAAATATATTCAAATAATTTAATCAATAAATATTAATAAAAAAATGAAAATGATTAAATTAGCAAACTCAATTATATAAAATTAAACATTAATAATTGATTTTGAAATTTTAAAAGTCAGATAAAAGTTCATTTTAAAAATTAGGTTTAGTTGATTATTAAAAGCTTGTCAAATATTGACGAAAGTTCTTAATTACTTTTTTAAAATTTACAGTAGAAGAGCTCCCGGTTCCTGGTGCTAATTCCTGCGAAGTCTTTATTAGTCATACTTTCATGGAAGACCGGTCTGTTGTTCTGGAGATGGCCTTAGCTGGTTCAATCCTGGTACTATTTTATTGCAATACCCATATGATTCAGGGTCTGCAACAGTACCATTCATAATTCAACAGTCACTTCATTTAAAGTAAGTAAAAGGGTGAAAGTGCATCTTTTCACCCTCCTCCTCAAAAATCAAGCTGGAACTAACTTTGATTGGAAATTTTTTTTTATTTTTTTTTAATCATCCAGATTCATTAAACAATGCTTTTCTGTTCCAATGATTTTCATTAAGGTCTGAGCATTTGTCACTGCTTCTATTGAACATCCTGCTTCAGAGCAGGAAACAATCTTTAATTTTTATCTATATCTACTGTCTGACTTTTTAATTATATAAGAGCCCAAAGGGCTAGTTTGCTTTTCATTTAATTGATAAAACAATCATTTCCATTTACTGAGATTACATAGAAATCTTTTAACAAAAATATTTTATCTTTTGATCTTGTACTTTTTTTTATAAAAAAAAAAAAGTACGTTCAAATACTTTTTTTTTTAAAAAAAAATACTTTTAAAATTTTCCATCTGCACAACAATATATAGTTAAACAACTCTTTTTAATTTTAGCTTTTAGTTTTTAATAAATTTATTTTTATTTACGAACTTTTTATTTTAATTTTAAATTAATGTAACAGCATATTATATACAGTTACAATATGTAGTTGTTAAATAAGAAATTATTATAAGAAGGTAGAAAAAGAATAATTCATCAACTTATGATTATCTATTAAAGTCAAATATGAAATTTAGAATTAATATTTTGTAGCATTTATTTTCAATTTGTTAGTTTATTTTATATATGAAATTATTGAACTGCATTTTAAACTTTATGGTTATGGAAATATATTTCATTTGATATATCTGTTAATAAAACTATTAATCTTGTTTATCATTAGAATTTGAAGTTTTTTTTTTGTTTGGAATATTTGGAAAAAGAATGTTTGTGGTAAGATAAAGAGAGTCTCATGTTTCTGCCTGACTTAAAGATATACCATAGTGACAGATATTGTGAAGAATCTGTAATAGAACATTTTCCAGGTAAATGTCATATTATTAATATATATATATAGGATATGTAAATATGTTGGAGTGTATTATATATTCAGGTCCCATCAGTTTTAAGTTACTAACTTAGCAATAATACCTGGTGGGAAGTTCAGAATGAATAATCAATTCATAAACTGATCATTATAATATACATGTGTGTGTGTGTAAGTGTAAAAAAAGTCAAATAGTCTTTTAATATTTCAGTACAAGGTAAAGAACTCTCCAACATTCGGTCATAATGTAAGGATAAAAGAGAAGGCACTACACTCTATGTTTTTCAGTTACAAATTAGTGTCAATTAGAACATTTTTCTGTTCGTGTTTTTCTCTCTATTACTAATTATCACATATATTGAGACTGAGTATTTCTAATTTTTATAAGTCCATACTTATTAATAAATAAACAAAATATTTCACCCATATGATAAATAAACAGACAATACTTTTATAAAAATTCCTTTTTTATGATGACTCATACTTTAAATATTTAAAATAAAAAAGTTATTACTTATTTAATTCATGTGTATATTTATATAAAATATATACATTCAAAAAATAATAATACTTTTCCATTTATTCCGAAACAATTATTCAATATTTAAAAAAATACTAAATAATATATATATATATTAATTAAATACTTTTATTGTTATTAATTTATTTGTAAAAAAAATAAACTTTAATTCATTTAGACTCTAATCATATAATTTCAATGTAGTATATAATAAAAACAGAGTCAATCTTATAAAATTTATTATATCAATAGTACATAAATATATCTTGAGAAAAAAAAAACATTTATCTTAATGCCTTTTTAAGCATAAAGTTTTCAAAAAAATAGTTTCTCATAACATGGGTTTTCAATGCATCAAAAAACATTTATAAAAATAAATATATTTTATTCTTGTTAAAAATATCTTTAAAAAAAATGAAAGTATCCTTGAAACAAAAAAAAAGAGCTTTACAAATAAAAAAAATTTATCTTATAAATAATATCTAAAATTCTCAGTAAATTGTGCAAAGAGTACTTGAACTTCAGAACTGTTATTGTGCAGTTATATCTGCCATTTAAAAACAAAGCTAAATTATAGATTTAAGACCATTAAACTGAAACTATGCAACAATATATTGCTGAGATAACTACAGACTCTTTTCTTCCAAAGCATAAGCTTGTGGTTAAGACCTGTAGAGGTCCCTACCTTCGCATTTTCAACTGCACGTGCTTTAGGTTTATTGCCTTAGTAAATATTAAAGACTAATATAAATATAAAGTTGGTTTATGTTATTACAGATCATATAATAGTTTCAGCTATAGTCTAGTTCTATTCAATCACATAGTAGAAAAATGATTGATTTTATAAAATAAATAAAAAAGTTTTCTTTGCTTTAATTTTTTTTTTTAAAACTGTTTCCAAACTAATGATCCTCTGACTTCTTTTATTTTAAAACTTATTTCAACATTATTATTTTTTACTAATTCTATCATAAAAATTTTACCTGTCCATGAAGAAAAATTATTTTGTTTTAAACTTTCAATATATAGCTGAGCATTCTTGCAGGTTAATTGGTCAAATTCATAGGGCTCAAACTCAGCTACTAAAGTTTGTGATAATTTATTTTTTACTAAATTAATTTTATTGATCATTACTTTTTAATGCATGATAATACTTATGACATTATTCTGTTTCTAACATTTTTGTCTAGATCTCGTTATTTTTATATTACCTTTTTTTTTTCATGTCTCAAACATTTTATTTATTCAGCTTCAACAATAAAACTTTCTAGACTTGATATTTTTAGTTGTTACTGGAGCCTCAACAAAAGATTTAGGACTGCCCATTGCTATATTTATCTGTCATTGATTATTCAATATATGCATACAATGGCAGAACTGAAGCACTTTCTATAAGACCAGTATAGTATTTTTCTCCTAGCTGGAATCTTTCCAGATTTTGTTGTAAGATTTGTGAAGACTTAGGTCCCTAAAAAAAAATTCCTAACAAAAATAAATAAATGATTTTAGAACTATCTATATTTAAAAAATTGATTTAAAAAATTTATATTAATTCCATTCACACACATGCAAAATAAAAAGTCATCCATCTTTGTGATAAGATAGCTGAAAATATTGAAATAACTGGAACAATTTTTTTATAAAAATGACAAGCAATCATAAATTTGACTTCAAATAATGATTGTCTATTTGGTTGTAGTTCCATATTATCTAGTAATTTCAACTTCTTTCAAGCAAAAATCTTAAAATGATGCTATTGAATTGGATATGATTTTTAAAAAACCAAAAATTATGAAGAATTCGTGAAGAAGATGGTAAAGAATGCAAAACAAAAGGAAAATATCTATTTAAAAAAAGACAGAAAAAAAACAGAGCCGATTACTACAAACTATACAAAAAACTGTCCTCATTACTGCCAACTAATGTTTGTGACATAAATTCATTTCTAGTGTTTTCACAAACAATAAATCATGTTTTTATGCTTTGAACTTGTTTTGTAAAATAAGAATTCTATGGAGTGAATTTATTGGCTTTTTGAATAATAAGTTCACATGCAATTCTAGATAATATTTTTTTTTTTTCAAAATAAACTTTATTTGCACAAAAAGTAAAATATACATTGTAATACAAAGTTCATGTTTACAATCATGTGTGACACATTAAAGACTAATAAATTAAATTATATGATGATTACAAGATTAAAAGTAAAATTTTTTGTTATGCTACTTATCAGGAGTGATCTAATTTGGCATATTTTACATATTTTTAAGCCAACATTTCATTTGTTTAATTTTTTTATAGAAATTCAGGAGATATAAAAAATAAATAATTATATTATAACTTCATCTTCACAAAGGAGAGAGCTTGCAATCTATGTCAAACTCAGATCATTATCATCATTCTTAAAACTGTCATTTAAAAAAATAAAAAAATAACTTATGGTTAACTGCTTGAAAGATCGCATAAGTTCAAGCATCAAAGTTTCTAATAAAGTACAAGAGTTGCATTAAATATAAGTGTGATTAATTAATTATTTAGAAATTTAGATTGGGTTTTTTCTTTTTACTTTACTCAACCTCTTTAGTTTTGAGAAAATTATTTTTCAGTAACCAGCAAGCAGCAGTCATTTGCTAAATAGTATGGCCATTCCAACTCCAAATAAAAAAAAAAGATGAAAATGAAAAGTCAATAATAATAATAATAATAACAACAACAACAACAACAACAACAACAACAACAATAGCACCATTTGGATACAAACCAAATAGCAGGTAAGGTAAAAAAACCTCTTAGCTTTTTATTACTAAAAGGCAAATTAAATTGCTAATAGATAATAAGAATATGCAATAGGTCAAATTAAAACACTCAAAATACTTTTTTTTTATTGAAAAAGAGAATGAAAGGACAGAAAAAATCAAAGGTTTTTCTTTTTGATATACTGTACTAAATAAATGCTTGGTAAAGAGTTAACGATAAAATCACAGGGAAATTAATTTAGTTAAAAAAAGGCGAAAGATAATCAATCTTACAGAACTGGTTAAAATTACAGATCACTAATTTGTATTGTTTTTTAAATATATATATTTTTTTTAAAAAAAAAAAACAACTTAAAACTATCTTTGGAAATATAATTGCAAAGCTTAAAATGGCGACCGCTCAGCCACTCAACCAGGTGGGTGGTCCAACACAGGGCATGAGAAAAACATATGCGTCAACAGCAAAAAAAAGTTCAGGATAATTTAAGCCTGGGAAAAGGTCCAAGATTCAGGAAAACAACATCAGATGATCTGGAAAACTTGAATCTAATAGATCAAATTGAAAATGACACCCCCCCCGCGCCCCACAATTTAAATGGATTGATGAAATGCTGGAACAAATTGGAGACAAATTTAACAACACCATTCCTCGATCACTGTTTATAACTGTTAAACGTTTCTTCACGAACAAATTAATGGTATTAGCTGTAACAAATAGTCTGTGTACACTATACAGTTTTCCCAAATCACTTCTAATTGAAACACTGCAACAAAATAATATGCTTGAATCAGTACAATGCATAGGCGACCATCCAAACAGCAGGTATGTTGCGATTCAGTTTTATGAAAATGCACAAAAAGAACAATTTAAAAATCAGATTACGACGCTAGGAAACTTTGCGCTAATAATTGTAGATGAAAATAAATATAATAATATCTCCAGAATTTTAAAAAACACTTATTTTGGCTACAGCATAGAAGATTTCCAAAAAATGATGAATCCATTCAGAAAAGTTTTTTTTTTTTTTTAGCAAAGATACCTTAAAGAAACAACAATTCCTATACTAACCAACAGTTTTGATTACAAAATTAAATTGAATAAACAAATAGACCCAGAAAATATACCCACGCCCATGAAGCCACACTATATCTCTATATTACAGGGCTTAAGCTGTGGTGCTTCCAATGTGGAAAAAGAGGACATATTGAAACTGAATGCAATGAACAAAATCAACAAAATAAAAAAAACAATTCTTCAAAAAATTCAGAACACATTACAGAAAGCGAAAACACAACTAACCAACCAGAAAATTCAAATTATCCTACGCTACAAAAAACCATAGAGAATTACATATCGAATAAGAATGAGAGAATTAACATTCCAACAAACAACATAACAACTATAAAAAGCAAAACAAATCTGATAAAGAAAAATCAAAGCTGTGAGAACCCACCCGATATAAATAAAATGGAGGGAAAAAACGAGCCTACCAAAAGATTCTAAAAAAAAAGACAAATGAAAATGATAAGCAATCAGAAAGCTCAATAATAAATAAAATGACCATGAAAATAATGGATAAAATAACTCAGTATTATCCAGTGGCGAAAAGCACACCACTAGAAAGCAGGAAAAAAAATTCAAAAAAAAAAAAAAACAAGAGAAAATAAAAAAATTAAAATGAACAAGGAAGAAGATAATCAAAGTAATTTAATAGAAGAAACCACAAATGAAGAAATGGAAATAGAACTAACCACACCAGAAACAATAAATTAAAAAAAACACACTATAACATACATAGCCAAATACAAGCAGAATCAGCACAAGAAAAAAACACACAAACAAAAAGGGCAGAAAAAACGAGAGATCAATAAAGAATTCCCCTCACAATATAAGTTAAATTCAATGAAAGTTAAAATAGGGCAATAAACATTCGAGGATTAACATGAAAAAAAAATACAAGAAATCAATCACTGGATTCAACAACTCCAACCTACTATATTAGAATTCATAGAAACAAAAATCTATAATGGATTGCAGATAAATCCAGCACAACTAATGAGTAAAATGGGATTAAAATGGGATTCGGTGTGCCCTCAAGTGGCATCAATATATTTTTTAGCCAACAAAGTCTCTTTACAATGTTCAAAATAGTATACATAGACACAAATCTCTTATAACTATGTTTAATAACAAAAAATTTTCAATAAATATTATATTTGTATACATACTACCAGGGCCAACTGTAATTAACACAATAATAACAACAATTAACTCAACATTCTCAAACAATCCTTATCCAACTATTTTTACAGGAGATTTCAATATGAGTTATAAAAAATTTATTACGAAATGGATACACCAATTAACAATTTCCCTCATGAGTGCAGAGGATTTACTACCACCCAACTCTATATCATTTTACAACAATAGACATGAAACACTAATAGATCTAATGTTTTATTCCCCAGTGCTACATTACTCTATAGAACTCAGTCTCTCATCAACACCTTTTTCTGACCATGTGGCACAAATAATAAAACTAAATATAAACACATATCAGAATGCAATAAATAATTTACAAAAAATGATCTGGATCCTACTACCAGATAACACTATGGAGTCGCTCTTCTCAGAAATTTACATAATGATAAATAAAATAAATCAATTAGAACTAGACCCGATATGCGATACATAGCTTATACCAACACACTCTCATTTAATATAAACCATATTACACAAAAAGCAACCCCCCCCCTCAATACTAATCACATTAGCAGATGAAATACATAAAAGAATCAGTCAGTCTAAACCGGTTCAACATAATCAAACAAATATAATAAAAATCACTCAATTCTATAAACAGACTTGTGATAAATTAAAACAATATCTAAGCATAAAAAATTAAAAAAAATTTGTCTAGCACAGCCACACACTTTAGGTAGGCTTTGAGATATCCATCAGCAAATAAAGTTCCCATGGCAGTAGAATCAGAAAATAAGATTACAGCAGGATTTAACATGATTGAACCTATATATAAACACTTCAAAACAAAACTAACTAATCATGAACATTTCACACCCACAGAAGTCTTTTTTGGAAAAACTGAAGATGAAGTACCATTTAAAAGTGAGGATTTGGGGGTAAGTTTAGCATTAATTCCTGTCAGTTGTCATTCAGGATTTCGTACTTGCACTTCTTAGCCAATTTACAAATACATACCTGTGTCAACTAGCAAATCAAATATCCCAAAAAAAAAAATGAGCATACAGGGATTAAATAAAATATCAATGGTACCATTCATGAAAAAACAGGAACCCATTACCAAGGTCACCAATTTAAGACCTATTTCAATGGAGCCTTTAGGAATTAAAATTATAGAAAAAGTAATAAAGATGAAAATTGAACTGTACCTACTGCCAAAAATATCACATCAATATGCAAAGAAAGGCTTATCTATCAACAGGTCAGGCAGCACTAATCTTTAAAACTATAATTAACTCAGTTATTAAGAAGAAGAAATATGTTCTAATTGCTGTACAACTAGTTTTTGAAAGTGCTTTCGACTCGGTACCAATAAAAATATTGCTAAACCAACTAAAAAAAAAAAACATTCCATGATCAATATTATACCCAATAACCAATCTACTTTCAAACATAGAAAACATATCACACTTAATGGAAGAACCTCATCATCCTTCCATCCCACTCAATCAATACCACAAGGTTCACCATTGAGTCACTACTGTTCACATTCTACATAAACTAATTATTAGAAGAAATTGAAAAAAAGATACAGGGAGTGCTAATACTAAATACCATAAGATACATTTCATGCATATCTTATATGGATGACATTACTACATTCTTAAAATCAAAAAAGCAAATACAAGCACTATAAAACATCATAGAAAATTACGCAGAAAAATTCAAACTTAAAGTCAATCTCACTAAGTCAGCTGCTTGGACAATTTTTACAGGAAAGATAAACAAACTTATCAAGGAAAGCCCACCAGTTTTCTAGGTTTCCCATTTTATCTGGGAATGTTCAAATGAGAACAAAAATTCAAAACCAACTCAAAGTGGAAGCAGAAAGAATCACAGAATCATTATCCAGAGCATATCTATCAATATACGCAAAGTATCCCTCTTCAATCAACTCATAATAGAAAAATCCAACTACTATTTACTAATAATTAGTTTCACAAAATCATTCATAGCCTCAATTAACTCATTTTGTAACAAGCTATTATGGAACATGAAAGTAGTTGCCATCTCAATAAAACAACTTAACCAGCCAACAAAATGGAATGGTCTTGGACTTCACTCAATATCAGTGTTTCGGACACAAAAACAAAAAATCTACTAATAGCCATAATTAGACGGTTTCCAGATATTGAATCAATTTTAGAAATTTCACCCACATATCGCCCACCACCCACAGATAATTATAGCATTAAAAAAAGCATTGAAAACATTAAAAACAAAATAATGCTTAAAAATCCTATTAAATATACATATTGGCAGATACATGATTTTTTAACCCCAAAACAACCTGAAAAGGAATAAATAAATTAGAAAATGGTACCTGGAACCAAAATTTTATAATTTTATCATTAAAGTCATTTAAAAGCATTACCAACAACTCATTTTATAAGATACTGAAGATTCTACCTAAATATAGATCCTCTGTGTATGCTGTGTCACAGGGATGAGGAAACACAGGGCCATTTCATATATTGCTGTTCAGGGCTTGAAAAAGTAAGACAGATGATGATTGGCAGATGTAGAAAAAATGGAACCACAGTAGATGAGATACTGCAAACTTTCAAAAGAAATGCAATACCAACCATGAGGGTAGGCACTTTCAGCTTATATGCATTCTGGTGCCCTAGATGCACTTTTACCCTAGGGAACAATACAAGAAGACATCCTAACATTTATAAAAACAAATTACAGAAAATAAAGGAAAGAGACAGGTTTCTTGCTCCACCTGACATCTTTACAGCAACATGGTCTCTTTTTAAAGTACAAGCAGCATTGTAATAAAGAACATAGCAGAAAAAGGCAAAAGCAAGCATAAACATTCAATGGTACAAAAACAATACAAGCAATAAGTAACAAGATGGAACATTGTGTGTCAAATACAAGGAATAGGGCATACAAGGAGAGATGAAATACAAAGATTGTTTGAAACATGCAGACTATAATGAAAACTATGTAACACAATGTATAACCTACAACCAATGTAACCAATTGTTTTTTTAATAAAGTTACCTTTGAATAATAATAATAATAATAATAATGATGATGATGATGATGATGATGATGAATGATGATGATGATGATGATGATGATGACAACGATGAGGAGGAGGAGGAGGTACTTTTTAATAATTTAAAGTATTGTCTGCAATTTAGGATAATAAAAAAAATGTTATACTAATTTATAAACATCCAAAGATTAAAATAAAAAGATACAAGAGGTTGAAGATCTAGAATGAGTATATTTTGATCATTAAGTATAAAATGTTTTTGAACTCAAAGATGTCAGCTTAGTTAGATATCACTTGTAATGAAGTAACAACTAATGACACAAATATTAGAAAAATTCCAGACAAATCATGGTCAAAATATAATGAAAACAAAATGAAAATAAGTAAAGAGTATTGCAAATAGCACTAATAATAACCATTATTCTACCATTAATGACAATAATTCCAAATTGCCTATAATAGATTCATTTAAGAACTTGTCCAAATAAAATATTCAAAATATAACTGTGAGATTCAATTCATCCATTCCACATCTTTTTCAAACATTTAAGCAATATTTCACAGATCGAGTATACTTTCAATTACAAATAGAAACTGCTCATTGTAATGATTTCCAAAAAAAATATTCTATGATATATTAAGTACTTACTATTAGTATGTGGGACTCAGTTTTCCAAATAGTTCCGCATCCCATTTCAATATCATAGGGATAAATTTAAAAGAAAAATATATGTACTGGTTAAATATGCATCATCAAAGCAAATGCACACAGGGGAAACTATATTATAGGGTAATTAAAAAAATGTGTACTTAAATTATACGATCAATGAAACAAGCAACCATTTGGAGTAGTAGTCAATTTCCAACTGACCTAATGAAAGGATATGCCAGTTTTAGTCTATGGCATTGCATATGAGTTTAAAACTATAAGAACATAGATCCTAACAATATTCCAACACAGATGGCTATGCTTCTGTTAATAATTCAGAACCTTAAGGCCTCAATGTTTTCATTGTAAGGAAATGTGGGCATGTGTCAGCTCTGTAATCTTATAGCCACTCCCCTAAGAAGGATCTTATTTTAAAATCTAAAGACTCATCTGCTACAGAAAATTTATATCAAATGGAAAAAATACTAACAGCAGAAGCAGTAATCGAAAAAAGTAATGTTGATACTAACTTGGATGTTAACAAAGGGAAATTATAATTTGCTGAAGCCTATAAATCAAACAAGGCAATATGTAAATGAAATCCAAGAACACATAGAGTCAATTTCATGAACAGTAATAATTAACAAAGTTTTAGATGAAATAGTGGATGCAACAAGTACCATTCAAACATAGATAAAAATGGACATTAGTGATTCTATCACTAAACAAAAATTTGGATGGGTTACATATAAAAAACATGAGAGAAAAAGTAGCTTTAATAAAAGATGACCATGAAAGTGAAAGTTTCTCTGTTAGTGAAGATACAAAACAAATGAAAATAGTGCATACACAAGAGACAAATCTTGAATTCTCAACTGATAAAAACACATCTGTAATTGAAGAAATGAAAATGTCATGAATTGACCACACAATACAACAAAAACTCAGACAGGATATTGGAACTCCCACTAGAGAGATCTAATTATTTCCTGAAAACGATAGTAAATGCCAAACAAAAGTCACAATTTACATCATCTTGATAATTAGTTTAAACTCTTAGAATAAATTTCATTTGCATTTTTTGCCTTGTTATTTTAAAATTATGATTATTTTTACACAATATTTATATAATAATTATTTAAAAATAAAACTATACTTAATTACAATTTGATTTTATTTGAATATATTTTAGTTTAAAAAATATGTTAGAATGTAATCATAATGGTAAACAGAAAATGGCAGCTGTATGATAGTTGGTGTCTTTTTAAAATAATTTTTAACATGATAGTCCATAATGTTTGTAATATTTTCATAATTATAAATGCAATTTTAAATTTTAGAACATAATTTGATAGATTTATGATGGCTTCACATTAATTTATTCACATTTTATTTTTTTAATAATTTATGCTGACTTTCCTTTACACAGTTTAATCAGAAAAAAGTTCATTGGCTTCATCACATATTTCATTTTATTATTTTTTTATATTCTTCAAATATGATTTTTAGAATGTTTTTTGTTTGTAATTTTATATTTCTGCCACATCAACTCCAGCTTATTAAATTCTATTACAGAAAAAAGTTTAATACTAAAATCAAATGATGAATGATAACAGAAATTGCCACCAGGGGAAACAATGGAAATGTTTTCATTAGTTGAGGAGTTAATACTTGCCTAATTGTAGTTTTTTATTGCATTCCATTTTCAAACCATATCTTATCAATTGTTATATTTTGTAAAATATATATATATTGTTTTAGCAACAGGATGATTATACACTAAAAAGCTGGTTTGTACTCCAGAGAAAAATAGTAATGGAAACTTAAAAATTGATAGATTATTGTAAGTTTTAGGTACTTGTCGATTTTTTTGTTTTTGTAATTTGTATTTTAGAATGATTTCAGAGATTTTTTTGTGTTGTCTTAGGCATTTTAATTTTACAGCAATTTCAGTGATTTCTTCACTAGAAATTTATCGCTGGTATGGTTCTTGATGGGTACTGCAGCATTGCCTTGCGGCATAGTCCGGCTACTCAACAAGTACCAAATTTTATAAGCAAAAAAAAAGATCACTAATAGTTAAAAGGAAAACATAGTAGTAAAAATATATTTAAGTTCTAAAAAATGGAAAAAATGATTGCTGAAAACTAAATGAAACTTTATTTTAAATAGATTATTTTTAAGTTTAAAAGTGATGAAAAAAAATTGTATTGTTGATAAAATAAAATTAAATAAAGATTGCAGATTAAAAGAAGTGCACAAAAGATTGCTGAGAGATAGAGTGAGTTGTGAAGTATAATCCCAGATACGCTTAATGAAGAAAAAAACTGTTAGTTTTTAAATTTAAACATTAAACTATTTTTAACGAAGCAAACAAAGGAATATATATCTAAAGCACCTATTACAAAGGAAAGGAATGTGAATATACATAATCATATGCCAGTTGATAATCATGGTAAAGATGCATTAGTCTAGTGGATTGTTACTATCCTATTGTCATGATTTTGTCTAATGGATTTTGCCATTGTCCTATTGGAATGTTAATAATTATATTAATGAATATTAAGCTGGAGATAAAGAAAAAAGTATAAATAGTGTGTGCTGAAAAAAGCAGTCATCTTGTGTCAGCTTTTCTTACACATTGTAATGCTGTTGTGGTTGCTGTTTCATGGATTAACCTAGAGAAAAAAGCTGAGGGAAAAGTATACCAACTTTTCTGCATCAAGGGAAGGTTTCCCAGAGTCCGTGCCTCTGAAGGTGAAAGACAGCCGGATAGGAAAACTTAACAGACTGCACCAGTCTTTTATTATTTGCATATGCCTGAGAGGGCCCAAATAGGATTGTGCTTAAAGTGACTGTGAGTATAAACTTTAGCTATTCACTTAGATCCACCACTTGCCTAATGGAAGTATCAGTTTAGTCTGTGGTAATGTTAGCATTGAAGGGGTTAGAACTTAAAATCAAGAACTATACTTATTATGTTTGTAAATGAAGAAATGATGGAACTGGTCCTCAGTTAAACCAATTAACTATTTGTATATACTATGTGTATATAATTGTAAATAAATATATTTTAATCTTTATTAATGATGTTTCTTGTAATCAATAAGTTCTTGATAATTGTTGGCATTCAGCTTCATAGTTGAATACACAATATCAATGAAAGCAATTCACACTGTATTCTTGTAGAATGTTTTTGAAATAATCATTATGGTCCATCTTTGAATTCAACCCCATATGTTTAGAGTTCCATTAATTAAACCAGAAGAAGATTATTTTGTCTCTGGTGATAATTCTGGTTTTCTACTCTTTCTACAAGGTTAAGTAACTATGGCATGCTTATTCTTAAAAACTATTTACAGCATTATTTGTTCATCTTTTTAAAAAATAAAAAATGAAACTCATTGCAAAGTGCAAAACTTTTTATTAAGTAATAATAAAATTGTATTATCTAATGACTGCAATTACAGCTTCAGTCTTTTTTTCTGGTATTTTTATTGTTTTGTTTTTGAACATAATCTATTTTATAAGTGAAATACGGTTATTCTTTGTTATTAAAAAAAAAAGTTAGCTTTTAGTTATTTTGTTTAAGCCAATTAATAGAAACTTTAATTTATTAATTCACCGGCTTTGATGTTAAAAATACCGTGCAGAAATCGCAGACATATACACACCCTAAATGGAAAATTGTCTTTCGACAAAATAGTAAAGAAAAATAGGAATAAAGTTAATAAATCACACGAAATTCGAATTCACTTTAAAATCAATAAATGTGTTGGGTTTTTTTATTAAAAAAAAAAAAGAGATTTATTATTATTACTATCATTATAATTTCGCCATTAATATTAATAACTGTATACCCCATTTCTTTAGCACAGCCTTAACCAATCATCTGTAAAAAAAAAAAAAAACGGTGAATATTTTTTTAAAATTATAAAAAAAAACAAGCAACTGATTAGATTATATCTGAAGTCTAAAAAAAAAAAGAATTTTTTAATGTTGTTGTTGTTGTTTGTTTTTAAGGTAAAACTTTATTTTAGTTTTCATTTCCCCATGTGGCTTAATAATGAAATATCTGGCTTTCACCCAGAAGATCGGTTTAGATTTTTACATTGAAATTAGTTTTTTTATTTTTAACCCTGTGTAATTTAGTACATTGATAGAATGGGATTCAAGAGTTAATTAAAAGTTCTTACTCCGATATTAAGGATTTATTTGATTATGGTACTGTGGTATTAGAGCTGCGACATGAAGAATTATAATCGTTTAATCATTAAATTAATTAGGTTATTAAATCTAAAGCATATTTTAAAATTTACATTAAAAAAAAAAAAACAATTTAACAAAAAAAATACGAAAAGCGTTAATGTGAAGAATCGTTAAAATGTGTGTTTTCAATCAAATTGAGTGTGTGTTTGCACGTGCATATTCTGCATAATCTATTTTAATACATTGTACAGGCTTACACCTGCATTTATATATGTAATATATGCGGGATTCGAACTCAGACTTTCACACGACCTACAACTCTCAGTGCCATCTTATATTGCGGACTCACCTAATCACAGACATGTTGAAAAGTTAAATAATCACCAATATCCATATTTCGTGCTAAACCAGCACTCATTAAAGTATGAAGATTTGTTATCTTAATATAAAGCTAAGTACCAATTGTATATATGTGTGGAGATGGTAATCTGAACCAACTGATGAGTGCTGGTTTAGCATGAAATACGTATATTGGTGATTATTTATCTTTTCAACATGTGTGTGATCAGGTGAGTCAGCAATATAAGATGGCACTGAGAGTTGTAGATCGTGTGAAAGTCTGAGTTCAAATCGAGCATATATTACATATATAAATGCAGGTGTAAGCCTATACAATATATTAAAATAGATTATGCAGAATATGCACGTGCAAACACACACTCAATTTGATTTAAACACCCATTTTAACTATTCTTCACATTAATGCTTTTCGTATTTTTTTTTTGTTGTTAAATTGTTTGGGTTTTTTTTAAATGTAGATTTTAAAATATGTTTTTGATTTAATAACCTAATTAATTTAATGATTAAATGATTACATGTTGTAGCTCTAATACCATAGTACCATTTTTATAATTGTTTTTTTGTTCTCATGAAATTATTTTTCAATTTATTAATATAGAATAAAAAGAACGGTCACTTTATGGATTGAACTTTTTTCTAAGAAAACTGTTCACATTTGGTGAAAATCTGCTTCTTATAAACAATGTGTTAAATTCTACAGAATGTTATAGGGCAAATAAAAATAGTATAGAAGTAAAATATTATCATGATGCACCGCATGATTTACTGCAGTGCCCGACTCTGGAACTCAATGTTTATGGATCACAAACCAGCTCTGTCATTTCCACTACTTGAACTTCTTATAAACTTCTGAGCAATAAATCATTCAATTGTATATATACCATATTTTTAGAATATTAAACTTTTTTTTATCATTAAAATTGAATATATATTTCGAATTTAATATTTTTAACACATAAATTAAAATGATGTCATTATCAGCACCCAAGTATTAATTTGATCGGGAAGTTCTTAAGTTCAATGGTATAAAAACCAATGTTAAGATTTGAATTAGTGTTCCAAATATATAAAAAGTTTCCTTAACCTCTTCTTCATATAAAATGTAAATAATATTAAATCTATATATAAACAGTGGCATTAGTTACAAATGTTAGCAATTTAGAAATGGAACAAACAAAATAAAAAATTTAATTAAGTATGTAATGAATGAATACTGTAAATAAAATTTAATGTTTTGAAAGGTAACAGAACCAGGAATAATACTTTTGCATGAAGGAAACATTGTCTAGAGTAATAAAAAAAAAAATTAAGATCACCCAAAAGAGATTAATGCAGCCAAATAGCAATAGAACAAGATAGTAATACACTAGAAGAGATTTTGAGATTTACTTAAACATCTGCCCAAAAACTGATAGTAAAAATAGATTTTTTTAAAATTGCCTAAATTATCAAAAAAAAAAAAGAGAACTTTTTTTATTAAAAAAAAGCATGAATGCATTATATTTTTAAAGTGAATAATAAAGGAATATTTGTTTCTGTTAACAAAAGTCCAATCAGTTTTCTATCTGAATTTATTGCCCATAGCCACATAGATGTTTTTAGGTAGTATATTGCTATAGTTACTTGATTATCATCAGTGATAGTTTATAATTTCTTGAAACCTCTTTACAATTTATTTTAATAACTTAATTTATAAATCTACATCATAAACTTCTATTCCATTATTAACGTTACTTTGAATGGATCATATGATTAGTTTCTTATATAATAAAGTAAGGAAATCTTTTCTTCTTCTTTGTTGTTTTTTTTTCTGTGCACTTTGTTATATTTTTTATTACCATTCTTATACTTTGCAGTTTCAACCATTGAGAAAAAATTTTCAAAACCCCTATTTAGCTAAAAACTGCGAGTCATTTGAGCTGTAGAAAATTTATAAGAATGACAAATAGCATTGTAAAAATCCAACCACTCCAGCAATAAAGCAGCATAATGATTCTGTTCAATTGATCAAACTAAACTGTTTATTTTTACATTACTCAGATGAGAGTTGATCCCCAAACTTGTATTTCTGGTTTTTCTACTTAATCATTGTTTAAAAAAAAGTATTTTGCGGCATTTGATCATCCAAATGGTAAGTGATACAGTGTTTTTCATATAATTAATGAAATTTTACTTCATTTAGTTAAGAATCAAACCTGGGAATATTAACTCTCAATTCATTACTCTACTAAATTTTATACAGCTTTGCCTTATATTATTAATTACAAATAGAAATAAATGTATAATGAATACCAATTTTTATTTTTATTTATGGTATATTTGAAATTTTATTAAAATAAACTTTATAAATACTAGCTGATATATAAATAGAAAAAATGATAATTTATATATAAGAATACCATTAAAAAAAATTATCCTTTCACAATTTTTTTTTGTATAACAATGTGATGTACATTTTTACATTTATCTATTATTACTAATGTACAATTCATGTCAATGGATTCCACCTTCACACCAGAACAAATACCTGTCTATCCCCATTGTGTTTGCACAATCAACTTCACATTCAGAATCTAATCAACCTGGTATTGCTCAAATTCCCAACCTTCTCATGAGGTGAACCCATTTTAAAACACAGCCTAGAATCAAAATATCATAAAAAATAAAACATTAATAAATATCATGGAAACAATTGCACCCTGTCCTATCACCCATACCACTTCCCTCTCCACACTCAAAACCTAATGGAAGTAAAAGATAACCTGGATGACCTAAGGAAAATCACCAACAACAAAAAAACAAAAATCTAATGATACAGAAAACATATAACTCATCACTGAGACAACTTCTACAAGACCATACAAATTACCATATCACTGTATCATTCTCTGAACCAGAACCAATACCAGTTCAATGTGACCCCCCTCAAACCAAACTCATTAATTACCCTTAGCAACAATTGATCAACAAACAATTGCACCAACTAGTACTCTACATTAGCAAAATCAAATGCTATTTCACAGTCTTTCTTTTATAAAAACCCCTCCAGCATCATTAACCTTCTTTATACTCCATGAAACTAAATCGATGTTTAATATCAGAAGTTATTATCTTCGTGTACACTTTATGACCTCTTCCTTTAAATTTTCACATGTAGTTGTTTTCTCATCCCTGGTGTTCACTGCAGGATGGCATTGATGCTAATCAAAAACATATACATATAAAATTCCGGGGCCGGACCTGTGTGATTGATTTGATATAAAAAGATCTGATTTATTAGATTTGTAATCAAATATTCTAGTAACTAATACTATTATATGATGTTAGTCTTTCATTTTTGTAAATGCTTATTAATATATTGTTTTTTAGTTTGTGTGTGTGTCTTTAAAGTTACGGGGTTTTTTTCTTTTTTTTTGGACTTTATGTGTGTCTTTTTAAAGTTACAGTACCTTTTTCAAGAGTAAATCAATCATTTTATTAAAAAGCAATATGTAATAAGTAAATGTTTATTAATCTTATATTGTTTTTTTAGTTTGTGTGTCTATCTTTAAAGTTACGGGGCTTTTTCTAATTTTTTTTGACTTTACGTGTGTCTTTTTAAAGTTACGGTATTTTTTGTCAAGAATAAATCAACAATTTTATTAAAAAGCAATACGTAATTTTAAATCTATAAAAAGTAAGGTAATTTAGACAACATTTACTATTATGATTTTGAGTGTGTTTTAATGATACACATATATCACTACAAAGGGAAATGAATTCATGCCAACAACTCAAAAGGAAAATAAACCCTCCCAAATATTTAATTAAAGGATTTTATGTTAAGTTCGAAGACTAACAAATAATCTTCAAACTTGGGGGAAGTATTGTTATGTAGGTGTATAATTAAACTACACACAAAATAATAATAGTAAATGTTGTAAATGGTGATTTAATATTGAATCATATGTACGTGTATCAATTGTCGCATATACATACGCAAGTTATATATATATATATATATATATATATACATGAAGATAAAACAAAAAAAATACTGTGTTAATTTAAAATCATCTTAGACTTTAATAGCTGTGTTATTTTGTAAAACAGCAAAAAAAAAAAAAAAATCCTTTGAGATAGGAAGGTTAATTAACCAAGGAACTTTGCAGATCAACAAAATGAATAATTAATTAAAAAAGTAATCAAGCTGCAAAAGGGGTAATCAATCAAAGTAAAAGGTAAGTCTAAATCTGCTTCTGCAAGTAAACTGGGAGGGATTGATCTGATCATGATGGACGGATGGACAAGATTTGACCAATAAAATCCAGAACTGATGAAATGAGTGCAAGTGTAAAGCATCAGCAAACTGGGAGTTCTACCCGATGCAGATGAACTGTGAAAGATGCTGAACATTGCTTATTTAGCACAGTAGTGGACTGCTGGTCTCCGAACATCCAAGAGTCAGCATAATAGGGACTATAAAGTAGGTTGCATAGATCTTTATTCTTCTTATTTTGGTATACCTTCAGGTTTTGTTGATCTAAATGTATAATGATTGTTTTAATGTATTCGTGTAAATATGTAGATATTAGTGTATTGTAATTAAATCTTCTGCTTTTCTAATTCTACCAGCATTAGTCTCAGGGATTAGGATTCTTGTATGCATATATAGGCAGGGCAAAGTTCCTCACCACAAAGACACTTTTTCTGTTTAACAGGATATTTTTTTTGCCAAATATGCCACAGCGCTGGTTTCAGTTGATGGCAATTGCTACAGTGATCATCTTACTTGTTTTTGAATGAATTCTCATGAGAATATTATTTGTCACATGATTGTCAAATAAATGCTGGCAAGTACCATTTCAAATAACTTTTTGAGGGTTACACATTCCTTATGGAAGCTTCATGTCATTATTAATAAACTTACAACACTAAAGTAAGTTACATCACATTAAAAAAAAAAAATGTCATCAAATTTTAAAAAACTACGACTGGCTCAAATACACACACTCTCACACCAAACTACAGAGATAATAGATATTCAAAGATTACGAGAAAGTGAATAACAAAATCAACTATGGCAGCCAATAAAGGCATTTCTCTTTGCTTTCTGTGTTTTATCATAGAAAGAAGTCTCTTTGTGTTGGCTTCTGTCACCGCCCAACATAACATGAGAACTCTTTTTTTGCATTTATAGCGTAGAAAATTTCTTACTTTGTTGAATAAGTGCTGGTGAAATGGTATATTTCTAGGAATTTACTTAGAAATAGCGACATCTCGAGGTGAACATCAGGGATGAGAAAACAACCACACATGTTAGACAAGTCAGTTTCTAATATATTTATTATTGTTATTTGTTGATGGATAAAGTTGATATAATATAATGTAGTATAAAGATGAGGTTAGTGAGGTACTTTGTGACCTTCCTTAGATTTATTGATTCATGCTAGTCAAGTTTTACTTCTTTGGATATTTTCATAGTAATATTTTTTCTTTAATCTTATTTTCATGTAGTTGAGGGTTACAGAGGCTTCTGTTTCTATTTGGATTTTGGTGTCTTGCAACATGCAGTCTGATTAATTGATGATTGGTAGTTGTAAAGTCCTGTTTAACCTATTTTTGCTCTATTGGTGATGTTTTATGATGCTTGAAAGGTGTGGGCCAACTTGTTGATGATTGGTGGATCCAGGATATTCTAATGCAATGTAGTGGCCCAAGTAATGAAAGTATTGATTATTGTTTTGACATGTTTCAGTCATTTAGAAAGTGTTATTAGTATTTTGGTCAGTGTAACCAAATCATGAATGATGGTTCTAAATTTAATAAATCATATTAACTTTTAAAATTATGTGAGTGATCCTGACTTAAATATATTTAATCAGCAATTATCAATAAATTATATGATATGCTCTTTATTAATCAAAATATAATATTATTATTTAATAAAATATTTGTGATAGCAAGATGTTAAATAGTGGTGTTATTGGCATAAAGTGGTGACATACATTTTAAGATATTTATGTAGGCAAATAAACTCAGGTGAGCTAGGTGGATTATCTAGTCTAGCAGTTAATTAAATAGATTTTTTATATATGGGCTTATGTTAGAAATGTGGGTTGATGGAAAGTGGTAGTATTGAAATGTGCATAATATCAATTCAATTCGATTTGGTTCAAAATAAGTGTTATATTATGGTTAAAAATCATTATTAAGAGAGATTTATGATAGAAGCATTGATAACAAAACAGTCAGAATTTCTGTTATTCTAGGAAGTGTGATGGAAAAGTTAAGAGAGAAGGTGCCTGGAGGTGTTTCAAACTCAGAACCTACTAAGATGATTGCAATGCTTCTATGAATGATGAAATTCATGGAGTCATCAAATGCCAGTTTTTTAAATCAATGGATGAGGGAAATCAAAGACATAGAGAGTCAGTAACCAAATACATAATAATATTGAGGAATTAAGAGTAGGATTAAATGAAGAGGATAAGGAAAACCTAAAAAAGATGAGTGATGAATTACCGAAGCATATAGACAAATCAGTAGCAGAAGTAAGTGAAAATATTAGAAAATTGATGTCAGAATCACAAGAATATGTATATGGTAATATTAGAGAAATGTTCAAATCTAAAAGTGAGAAGCTTAGAAGAATATTAGAACTCAGAATAGTGAATATTAAAAAATTAACAGAATTAATTATTTGGGGGTATTGGAGAACCAATAACACAAGCAGTAAAATTTACAGATAGGAATATCAGAGAATCAGGGAATGCAATAGAGAAATTAGTAGAAGAATCAGTAAAATCTTTGGATAAAACTGTAGAAAAATTAGGACATAGGATAGAAGAAGTAGAGAAATCTTTAGATGAAGGTAAAGAAGAATCAGGGACAAAATGGAAGAATTAGCAGAATCTCTAAACGAAGCTAAAGGAAGTTTAGAAAATAAAATAGAAAAAGTAGTGGAACCTTTAGTTGAAGATAGAAGAAGTTTAGAGAAGAGATTAAAGAAATGGTGGGTCTCAAGGTGAAGATGAAGGAAGTTTAGAAAATAAGATTACAATCTATAGATGAAGATAGAAAATTTTTAGAAGGTAAGATAGAATTAGTGGAATCATTAGATGAAGATAAAGGAGGTTTAGATGGTAAAATTGAAGAATTAACAGGATTTGTAAATGAAGATAGAAGAAGTTTAGAGGGAGAGATTAAAAAATTAGTGGGACTTTTAAATGAAAATAGAGGCAGTTTTGAAAATAAGATTGAAGAATTAGTGGAATCTTTAAATGAAAATAAAGGAAATCCCAATGATACGATAGAAGAATTATTTTTAGATGAGGATAAAAGAAATTTAAAAAGAGGGATTGCAGAACTAGTGGAACCAAATATTGAAGAATTAATGAAATCTGAAGAGAGAATCCCTGTATGTATTACAAATCCTAAGCCAGGGGATATAAATTCGACAAACGATGCTAAATATAAAAGGATTAGAGGAAAATATAAAAGGGAATAGATTAGAGAATAAAATAGAGGAAAATGGAAAAGGATTAGAGAATAAAATGGAGGAAAATAATGAAATTGTAAGGATGTTTAGAAAACAAAATGAGAGATTCACTTATATACTTCTATGTAAAATGCGATCTCACCATATTGAAAGCCAATAGAATGAAAGAAAAAATAGTGAGTCATTCCAGGAGCACAAGAGATATGTTCCATTGCAGTCTATCTCAACATCCAAGCTACATTTAATTCAATCCCTATTAACCTTCTAATTGATATGCTCATCAATACCACCACCCCTAATTTTCTATACCTAATTACCAATATTCTGCTCAGTAGAGAGCTACATATCCCTCTCAATTGGGAAAAATTCACCATTCTTCACACCTACTCAGTCCATCTCACAAGAATTTCCACTTAGCTCACTGTTTTTCCTCTTATATATTAACCCACTTTAATGCAGTTACAATAAAAGATCATGGACATCCAAATTTCACATACCCAGCAACACATCCAGAGTATAGCGTACATGGATGATATTATTGGTCTTCCTAGGCTCTTGAAAACAACTGCCAATAACCCAAAAGATACTTAATAAATACCTCTATCTATGGGCTTAACAATTCAGCCACATGGTTCATCTGCATGAGAAAATCCTTGCTCAACTATTTTCCCTTTCTACATTAGTCTGCTTGCTATAACAATTACAATACAAAATATTATGATTTCACTATATACATTACTAATTCTTTCTTTGAAGCTTACCTCTCTTTATTCCAAGGTTACAAAGATTATATACTATTCCCTCATTATCAAATTCTCCAAGTTATTCATAACTACTATTAACTCCTTTTTAATAAGCTACTGTTGGGAAAGAAGACAGTATCATTTTCTACAAAACAACTCAGTTGTCCACCGATCCATAATGGCCTAGGTCTTCACAACATCCAAGTATTTTATATTCAACAGGCTTTAACCTCATTACATCAATTGTATAATGCTTTCCAGCATTTCAGCACATGCTCACTGTAATACCCACTCACAGACCACCTCCATGAAATTCATACCTTCTAAATCTTATCCACTTTATTCAAATGATGTTCATCAAATGATCTTTTCTAGTAATATCAAATACACATACTGGTATACATACAATATACTACACCCAAATTTTAACATTGATCAATAATGACCAACTTCTACATCAATTAATAAATAGGCCCTGGAATCAAAATTTTTTTAATTTCCTTTTTTATTTTAATCTTTATGCCCTGCCTACATCTGACTTTCTGTGCTACCACCTGTACTAAATAATTGATCTATTTTGCTCTCTATGTTATGTTACAGAAGAGATGCAGCAACATATTTTTAATGCTTGTCATGCTCTCAATTACATATGCCAGGTCATTTCAGACACACACCATAACCTGGCAGGTCCATCCAACAAATAATCCATTCATATCAAAAACCATGGACACCCACAATATATGCAGCCAACTTCATCTTATTTGCCATTTTGTGCACCCATTGCACTTTCACTCTTGCAATAATAGCAGATGACATCTCTCCACTTTTCTAAATAAACTTCACCAGTTAAAAACATGAGATTCAAGCATAACACCACCAGAAATTTTTTAGCTACCTGGTCACTTATAAGGCAATTTTCCAGCTTATAAAAGTCTCGCAATTGGCACTCTCCATTCTTACACAATGTCTTATCATTCTGGTGCTATTAGCCTATTTGTCATAGATTCCCTGGATTATCATTTCCTACAACATACTTGCCAATCTTCAAGCTGCAACCAATTTTCAGTGACTGACAAACAACTGACTGGTCATTGTACATTAATCTTTAACTTGGTCAATTGTATGTTACTTTAGGAACTCAACTATATGTTAAAATTCAAGCCTGAATTTCACATCTGGACACAGCAACACAAATTTTCCAAGAACTCTTGCAATAGTACTCTAAACAAAAATTTCTTCTTTTACATCAATTAACTTTCAACAACAAATTCCCCATGTAATAATATTTTTAAAAAATCTATTGTAACTCTCTTAGATAAATAAAGATTATTATTATTGAAACATAATAATAATAATAATAATAGTAATAATAATTAGTAATAATAATAATAAGTGTGGCCTACATGGATGATATTACTGATTTTCTAATTTCCAAAGACCAAATCCCCACTATTTAGAGAATACTTGATGAATACACCACCAAATATAAACTTAAATTAAACATAAATAAAACATCTGCATGGTTCCTCTATACTCTGGAAAACCACACCCCCAACTTTACCATGGTCAGCCCTCTGCTTTTCTTAGTTTCCATTCCATTACTAATATGAGGCAGAAAATCCAAAACAACCTCAAGAATGATGCTAAGTGAATAATCAACTCACTCTGCAAATCATATCTCTCGCTATACTCCAAAGTTTACCTCATCAAACTAATAATCACAAAAATAATACTATTTGACTATCAAAACATTTTCAAAATATTTTACCTCCTATATTTCATCACTTTGTAATAAGTTGTTATGTCACAGGAAAATGGTGTCTGTCTCCACCAGGCATCTCAGATTTCCAGTGATCCAACATGGATTAGAACTGTATTCCACCACAGCTTTCCACATTCAGAAAAATGTTAACACTATCATCACCATTACAAAGCAGTTTCCAGCACTAGTATGTATCATACATATAGCCTTCATAAATTGGCCCCTGTGCTCTTAGTATGGATACTTATTACTGCTAATATGCCAATTTCAAGATATTTATCATAAAATAAATCTCTGAAATCAGGAAAATATGCCTACTGGGACATACACTATTTACTATATATAAATCTACCCATTGATCCCTCTCAATTATTGGAATCAACAACAGACAACTATTCCAAAAATTAAAAAATAATCCCTAAAATCCAAGTTTTTTTTTTATTTCCTCCTAAGTCTCAATCTTTATGCCCTACCCACCTCCCACTTCCTGCAATACTGCAGATTATATAATAAAATTGATTCATTCTGCAATCTATGTCACTGTGAAGAAAAAAGCCAACACCACACATTTCATACTTGCTCAACACTTTCATGCCCTAGGGAAATTCTATTGACCACATATAAGTTGAGTAGTTTACACTCAATAGCATATTTAAACTTACACTAGACATATCATCCCTGCCATCCATGCAACTATATTTACTCTATATGCCTTCTGGTGTATGCAATGCACCTTTTACTTTGGTAACAATGCTAGATGATACCCTGCTACCTTCTCAAATAAATTTGAATAACTCAGAGCCAGAGACTTCAAACTTGCTCACCTGGACATATATGCAGTCACATGGTTGTTATTGAGACCTTGATCTAGCCACCATGGAAGAATCTCTAAATACAAACACTCGATTTCATTTCTTAGTTTGCTACATCCTCCCACAATATATGGGGTTAACAGTGCACAATCAGATTCACTACTAATTGGCTTCTCACTTCATACATGAATGGAAAACAAAGGCATTTATTTCACCAGACTCAGTATCTTCAGCTACATAACACCTGAGCATCAGCCACCTAAATCAAGAACTATAATCCTTTCAAATTCTTCACCATAATTTGGTGGGTGTGACTTTAAAGGAAAAAAAGATAATAATACATATGGAACTCCCACTATCAGTTATGCTTTTATAATTTTTTTCTGTATATATTTAATCAATCTGTAACCTTGTATATCTATGTATACATTTGAATTGCAATTCAATGCTGACAGCATCATTTGTACCTTATTGATGTAACCTTGCTTTTTTGCTCAATAAAGTTTTACTTGGAAACATCATAACAGAAGTAGTAGAAGGAGGAGGAGCAGTAGCAGTAGCAGTAGTAATAATAGTAATTCAAAAGTTCAATGAACAAGCAATTATTTATATATATATATATATCCAATAGATAACTATGTAAAAATCTAGATTATACCTTATATATATAACTACCAATGTAACCTTTGTTTACTAAATAAAGTTGCCTTTGAAACCTAAATAATAACAACAATATTAGCAGTAGAAGTAATAACAGAAAATTAAAACTATTATTATATAAGAAAGCTTTGTAATACATCGAAAATAGATTTTTAACTATAACAGTGTCTTCTTAAATAACTGCACATATTTTTCATTACATTGAAATTTGATGAACAATAAGAAAGCTGGAAGGGTTGTGACCTGTACATGAAACATGAAATTATTTTATTAAAAATTTCACTTAAATCACAACTTACTCCAGAAAAGTTTTACCATCTTATTTCAAATTATTTTATTTTTCTGAGTGATAACATGTTAATAGAGTACTGTTTAAATCAATGGTAAAAAAATAAATGATTCATCATTTGTGAAGCTATATAACTCTTTCACAGGGAAATGACAGACTTGAGTTTTAATAGAGGGACTTTTAACTATTGAATCTGTCACTATATCATTGAACTGTGCCATGCAGGACAATCAGGTAATATATTGTGGAGTTACATAATAAAAGTAACAATTTCTTCCTTTTTATTTATTTACTGTAATATCACTTGCTCAGTTCTAATAAAGTAAAAATTTTCAGCAATGATAATTAAACATTGATCATATTTATTGGCCCAATAGAAAGACTCTCAATATAAATACAAGTGGAAGCAGTCTCTACAGGCTGAATTATATTATCTATGACTAGTACTTTGCAAAAACTACACCATTTACCACAATTTTTTTAGATATCTTTAGGTGTATTCTTTAATGTCCTAGATCTTTTCTAGACAACAACTTGACATCATCATTTTGGTTGTACAAAGAGCTGATTAATTTATTAATTAGACCTTTGTAAAATTAATCCAAGAAGGGTTTTTATTAAAATTTTAATATCTAAAACACCTCTGGATGTGGACAGTATGATTAATGCATATTTGATCATCATCAGTGATAAGCATTTATACATCACTAAGTTTCAATTTATTACTATATATTAGTACCATTGTTAAATCATGAAGTTGATCAGTAATGAATAATGAATATTTTTTATTTAATTTGCATAATTGATTTTTTTATTTAACTAAGCTAAGATAATAACAATAAAGTCGATCAAATGATCTTCAAATATCTCGTTATGACAAATTAATCCAACCTCATTCATGTTACTTTATAAGGTTTAACAATAAGCTAATTAATCAAGCTCTTCTAAACCGGGACTTCCTGGCTTGTTAGTTCTAAACAAATAATTTCAATGTAAATTTCTTTGTTCAATTAATCTTTATTCATTACAAACTCAACTTTCACAACGGCGATGAATTCTTGATATAGTTACACAATGCATGTGGAAGCAAATGCCAGGATTTTGTCGATGGATGGGAATACCGGTCATTCAATTTCAAAATCAAATAAAAAAATATGCAATTATATATATTTAATAAAGTTTTTATTAACAGCGTTAGTAAAAAATTCCTTATGTAAAATATTTATAATTTTAGTATTTATAATAATGTTATATATAAATAAGTTTAAAAATGAATCAATATTTTAGTAGGATATCATCAGCATTTATCAGGATTATTATTAAGCTGGATAAAGGCTACGATCAATATCTGTTCACAGATTTCTGTATTTTTTTTTTCTAAACATCTAAACAAACTTATCTGCTCAATTTTCAGTTAATAAACATGAAAGTAAAAAAAAATATATTAAGAAATTTTAATTAGAAAATGATTCTCGAAATAAAAATCTGTTTATGGGATATATTCACACACACACACACACCAAACTCTCTTATATGTTAATTAAAAGTGAATATTGCAATACTGCTTTATGTGGTATAATGCATTGGTAGAGAAGTGGATTAAAAAAACCCAGCTCCCTATTATAAAAAAAAATGTAGGTTTGGTTAATTGAATTCAAATTGCTGTGCTCATCCTGCCAATTGGATGTTCGAACTTGTTCGAACTTCTTGAACAATAGACCACATGGGTATTTATTAATGTTTTTCAATCATTTTAATCTTGTATTATGATAATTATTAAATTTTTAAAAATGATATGTTAAAATTGATTCTAATGTCTTTCCAAATCTTCAGTATAATGAAATATAAGCTTTGAAATAATTCATTACAAGACGAAAGTCTTACTAATAGGCCCTCATTAAGAAGCCATAAGGAAATGGTGTTATTCACCAGGCTTGCATACATCTAATAATGAGGATTTAGGGTATTTTTCTTTGTTTTATTCTCTAACTAAGAATAGCTAGATATCTATTTATTACTTAATAACGGATAATGAGCTGTATTGATTATGTAACAACTACCTGGAAAAAATTCTAAATCTGATTGAAATTTGTAAAAAAAAAAAACCCGTTTTTGTTGGCTGTATTTAAACCCAGGTTGATGAAGTGAAAGTCAAATGCACTACTACTAAACAATTCAAATGATATTGCATCCAGGTTTTTTTTTTAAAAAAAGAGAAGTGTTTTATTATCACAAATTTATTATGTAATATGACCTTTTCAAGTGCTGGTCAAAATCATTTGAGGTGTGGACTAACTATATAATCATTTATTTTCTGCTAATTGCGACATGACCGGTTGAATTTTTGGTGTGATGCTTAGCAAAAATTCCATTGAATTTTAACTAATATCCACAGAAGTCTATCTATTTCCATTGCGTTTTGTTACTCATTGTGTGCCAATAACATTTTAAGCCAATATTATCATCATCACATACTTTAACAATTAAGGCCCTCATGAGCACAATAACTATAATAACATTTTTTTTAAAATTTTGAACTAAACTTTAATTCATCTTTAAAGCATTACAATGAGATTTTTTTAAAAAAGATGCTTACACATATATGTTTGTTGACTCAGACCAAAGATCATTGCATTATCTTTCTAATGATTTGGTTACCTGTGTATTTTTAGAATAAAAATTAATTATTTATCATTTACTTTTCTAGAAAAAAAATTACTTTATATGAAAAAGAAAGTCTGAATTTATGGACTCAGATAAAATTAATTACATTTTTAAAGATATATGAGATGTAGGACTAAATGAAATTAGATAGATATTAACTGAAAAAAATATATAAAGATATTGGAAAGCAGACTTCATGAATATTCTAACAACACTAATAAAATCTGTGACGAGTCCCAACAACAACAAAACTATATCAAGAAAACTTAAAAAAAAAAAATGGAAAAACACGGGATGAAAACTATGACCTTGCAAGCAAAATAGAAGTATCCAGAACATTATCTAAATGTCTTGAAAAAGTTTTGATTGTTAATATTGATGTTAAATCTGATATTTTTTCTTGCTGATTCCAACATTCATTTAGATTATCCAGCTAAAAATGATGTGATTCAGATCACCTGATAAACCAGACTTAGACATCACTATCATAAAAGCAGATACCCTTGTTTCATATGTATTGTTACTAAGTTACAAACTAATAGCTGAAGAAAAGACATCTTTCAAAAGAAGTGATTTATGCAAGTGTAAAATTGATGAGGATACACTCCTATTAGTGCATAATAAAATTTAGAGCCACATAACCTTCAAAAAGCAATCATGTAGAGATAAGGTTACTTAACATTGAACACATAATCACATTATGAACCATTGCACAGAAATTGTACTTAATCGTATTCTCTATTTATGTTTTTTGTTGATTTTATAGGAAATTTTTTAACATCATAAGAATAATAAGTTAATAGTTTGATATGGACAATTAATTTAATTAATATATATAATGATTAAATATCTATAGCCATGAACCAAAAGACAATCTTTCGCAGATAATTAAATTTATAATGTAAAAAATTTTTTTAAAGAATAATAATATTAATAATAAATTAAGAAAGCATACATATTTACAATGCTATAGGAGTGTTGAACCATTCACAGTTCTGTCTCTTCATAATTAAATTCCTATCTGGACACGTTTTTATTAATATCTTTTTTTAATTCTAATGAAAACATACAGATTTATTACCAGCAGATGCAGCTTCACTGGTTGATTATTTTAATATTTTTAAGAATGTAACAGTTTGAATCTATACAACAACCCCCTATTTGCAGTAAATAACTTGGAATTGTATGATCCAGATTATTTTCTAAATTTTTCATAAGGTCTTAAGCTTTTCTGATGCAGTATAAGAGCTTCAGTTATAAGGTTCTAGCAATTTACATTTTTTATTCATAAATTTAAGTTTTTCTCTTTTACTTTAATTACAACTTTAGCTAGTTCAAGAACACCCGTGATAGTGGCATGAATCTGACTCTGTTTATAATTTTTCTGATTGATAATTCATTTTTTTGAAACATATGACTGATTTTAAAATATGACTTTTTCTTATTAAATCAATATTCGTTTTCATTTAATAACAGCACTTTATAACTTGTTTTGGATTTATCACTCATTGTATAAGAGTATGCTAGTATATATTGTATATAAAACTTATTGAAAAAAAAATTGATATATGCTTATAACTACACTATTTGCTGTATTGCTTATAACTACACTAATCATTCTATTTAAACAAAAAAACATGATTACAAAATTTCTGTTTGAAATTTGAACATGTTATATTCATTAAGAAAAAAAACTGCTGCCCATACTGAGATTCATAAAAATTAATAAATTTATGGATTTAAATTACTTTGTTATTTATTTGTTTACATTTTTTTATATATTTTTTCTTGATTATTGTATAAATGAAGTTATGTAGTTTGATACAGTATAGCTCATGATTTCACTGTATTTAAAAAAAATTACAATGAGCATAACATTAGGTTATGATATATCTTATTACAATAAAGCTGCCATGCAATTTAAACACACAAATCATGACTCTAAAAGAGCATCATTCAAAATGAAAATGAAAAGACATTGAAAATAGAATAAACAATAGATGTGTTTATCAGTTCGGAGCATACATAAAATTTATAGATATTTAAGTGATATAAAATTTATTATATAATGGTTTCTGGAAATTTTGAAAATACTGTAAATTATTGGAAATATTTTGACTTTTCTGATTTTGAAAAAAAATCTAAACTCTTGATGCAACAAAATTTTTGTCTAAAACAAAGCCTGTTTTTTATAATAATACCCATTAATTATAAAGTTAATTCTATATCTATTTTTACTTCAAGAATTATGAAAAAAATATTTTTTAAAACTTATGTTTAGTTTTGATGAATGTAAATTAAAAAACAGAACAATGATGATTTAGTTTCTTGTTTTTTATTAATCAAAAGGGAAAAAAGATTTATTATTAATTGTACCTACCATAAAATAATGGGTTTAGTTTAATCTTTCTATAGAGTGATAGTGTATTTTTCTCTCTTATGATACTTTCAACTTTTGATTTTAATATTAAACCATTGTTCTACATCACAATTCAATAAATTAATCTTGATTTGGTAGAAATATATGTTTTCAAATAAAAACCATTCTAAGAATTCATGAACTTTGAAAATAATGAAAACATGAGTTTGTAATGAGAACAAAGAATGTTTTATCATTCAATGGTCAGTAGGAAAGCAAGAAAATCTTGGGAATTTAATTTTGAACCATGAATACATACATGTTAATCTCTGATAAATCTATCAAATTCTGCTTTAAAATATTAAAATTGGAGGTATAGGTCTTTAATTGGATATATTTTTTGTGAGAGATAGTTATCAAGACTACAGAAGCATCTGTTAGTGAAGTGACTAAAATGAGAGAATATAAATTGGGTATTTTATGAATTCTTTATTTGATGCCTTATGAATGGTTGCCAGCTTATCTCTAAACTGATAATACAAAATGGTTCATCTGCTTCTAGAAGTCCAATGTAGTCTGGAGGTGTTTTGCAGGCATGATATGTTTGTATCTTTTTATGGAAATGTTGGTAAATAGGATAAATCATATTATGACCAGCATAAGTGGCTTCTTTGATTTGCAATGCCATTGAGATTATCATCTTGTAGGGGTGGTCTAGTGTCCAACTAATATATCCTCAGGTTCAAGTGTGTTGATGAGTGAGGCAGATTTTTGCTTTTTTGATTGCAAGGTACTTTTTAAGTTGTTTGACATGTTTTACTGTATGTTTGTATAAGCTTGTATATCTGCTGATAAGTATGGTTAGTAGGATTTGCTATGGCTATTCACTTGTGAATCACATTAGCCATTGCAAGTAGATGAGAGAGAGAGACGTGGATCATCATGTACTATTGGTGAATGTTAAAGAAAATAAATGCAATATATTTTTGAATTAGGTCAATGGTTAGTCTTTCCAATTTATGTAACAATATATATATATATATATATATATATATATATATATATATATATATATATATATATATATATATATATATATATAGAAAACAAAAATTCAGTGGTAGTTGATGGAAGAAGAATTGGTTTGTTTTTTTTAAGTTGTATATCAGTGACATGTGATTTAAGTTAATTGGTAAGATTTGTGCAAAGTAATCAGAGAGTGAAGTAGTGGGAAACATTGTGAATAGAACACTAGTCAATGTAGTCAATGAGATTGTCGTATCATTTGTTATGAAAGTTAACTGCTTTATTCAATAGGAATTTCTGTGTGTTCATGAGGGGGGTGGCAAGCTGATGAAATTATTTTGATGTAAATTCAGAGTATTGAAAATTAAAATCACTCATTAATACAGTGGGCTGAGTAGTATATCTAATCATTGAATTAATGATAAGTCTGATGTTGGCTATATTTATTAGATGGGGGGGGGTATATAAATATGATATTGATTGTAATGACATGATGGAGTAGTGTGGTAATTAATAAATGAGAATCAATATAAATGATTTTAAATGTTGAGAAAGATCATGCTGTGGCTGTAGCAAGTCTGGTACTGGTTGATGGTGATGAGGTGTCTCAGCAGCATGCATAGAAGCCTTGTTTATTTAGATATTGTTATGGGTTAATTTTGGAGCCACTATAAATTTTAGTTTCTAGCAATTCAAGAGCATGTGGCTGAATAATGTCTATCTGCTGATTTAACTGGTATAACTTTGCAATAGAGTTGATTCATCTAATAATTAGTGATGTGATTTTAATCTTCATGTAGATGAGAGGAAAGAAGATTATTTGTTTTATACATGTGTGTGACTTAGTGTTATACTCTAATAATTATTGAATGATTAGGATGCTAGTTTTAGTTGTTTTTTAATTAGAAGTGTTGTTAAGCTTTAGTTAATACATTGGATACTGTGTCTTTTTGAATTGTTGTTTCAAGCCCTGAATATATAAACACAGCATTGTTTCTTGCTCTAGAATTTGCATGGTAATATTGTTAGGTCAATGTTTGGCTAAAGTTGTAGCCTGAACTCAAAACTATTGCTTGCTATCATTATTGGTGTATCATTTAGATAGATTGGTTTAAATAGGGAGACTTTACCAAATGGCTGCAACATTTTGGAAATCATTAAGAGAGTACCAAATAAGGTGTTTGAAGCACTACTGCAATGCAGTTTTGATGATTTTTGTCAATCTTTATAAGTGCAAATTTACCTAATGTTTTGACCTGTGATGGGAATCAGTCTTTTTGCCAGCTTTCAGAAAACTGAATTGCCATATATCTAGGATTCAGATGCTCAGCCATACTTTGTATGGAATCCTATGTAGGAAGTGATACAAAAATATATTCTTCTCTATGGCCGATATCACAATAGTCCAAGTGGAAGAAATCTTTTAAATGATGGAAATAATCTCTCGGTACAATATTATTAAATTTCTCATTAGTAACTCCAAGCAATTCACTAGTCCAGTTAGTGGCTGATGGCCTTGTCTGCTCTACTTGAGTTGTAGTGAGATCTAATCTTTTAATATCATCTGCATTTATCCATCTAAATCTTGTATTAATTTTAAAAGGAGCTTAAAAACTATTAATTTTGTTATTTGTACTTTAATGATGATTTTTTGTTGATTTCTGCATAAGTTGTAATGGACTTTAGCATAATAGAATCATCAATATTAGCACCAACCACTGGGTTAAATAATTGTCTGGTCATCATCTTCTTTTGTTTTTATCATTGATAAAGTTATTAATTTTAAAATGATGATTTAAACCAGGGGTCCCCAACCCTATGCCCGTGGGCGCCATGGCGCCCGCAGAGCATTTTACGTGTGCCCACTGCTATCCAAACCTGATAAAAAATTATTTATCTGATACAAATAAATTTAATTTTTAAAATTTCTTATAAATTATTGTATTATATTGTAATTAAATTGTAGGGCATACTATACTTTTACAGCGTAAAAATATAAACGTTAATTATTTGTTAAAATTTTATTTTTTAAATAAATATTTTTTTGTACATTATGTGTATTATTAACAATATCCAACTATAAATTTACATTGAAAAAATAAATGGTGCTTGCCACCTGATTGAAAAAATAAATTGTGCCTGCCACTTGGCCAATATTATAGAATGTGCTCTTAAGTGCAAAAAGGTTGGGGACCCCTGATTTAAACAATGTTAATTTTAAAGCAAAAGACCATATATACACTGATTAGTTTTGTTTTAAATTTAATACAGTCATAAAAATTCAAACTTTAATAGTGATTTATGAGTTTAAGATAACATAATATCATTTAAGTTACTTACCATTCAAGGGTTGACTGTGGAGCATAATATCATTTAAGTTACTTACCATTCAAGGGTTGGCTGTGGAACTCTATTATTATTACTATTATTATTATTGTTATCATCATCAGTAGTAGTAGTAACAGCAGTAGTAGTAATAGTGATAGAGTAATGATAGTAGTAGTAGGAGGAGGAGGAGGAAGGGGTGGTGATAGTAGTAGTAATAGTAATAGTAGTAGCAGCTGCAGCAGTAGTGGAAGTAGAAGTGTTAGCACTTTTGTTTTAATAATAAACCTTATTGACTCATAAAGATTTATATGTTTTACATATGTACAAATGATTGTCTATGTTACATTGGCATATTAATTTTACAGAAAAAAATAGTTCAGATTCATTTTGCATCATTTCCTATGGCGATTTACATATAAATTGTGTTAAGGCATTATTTTCCTCTAGGCATGTTTTTGACTTAATATAAGCCCCATGTCTAAACAAGTATTCAAACATAATCACTTGTAATCTGTGTAAATTGTTTCCTTAGGCCATTAGTATATCCATTCAAAAAATATACATGCAAAGATAATAGATGCGAGAGTTTTCTAACAGCATATGATATTCAACTTTAGAGAAATAAAGAGTTATTGTGAAGATTGAGTTCATGGTTTTTTCAATATGAATTTTATTTTGATTTAGCTGAAAGATTGACCTGGCTATCTTTTCCTCAGTGTTAAAGTTGTTGTGTTCATAAAAGTGAAGGTTGTCTCTTATCTATGCTGGTACCAGTTACCAGGGCAAAACACTTCTGTTACTATTTTAAAATACCACATTGCTAATTGGCTTCATGGATGTGAACTTTTTTTATAGGTAGGAAGTCTGCTTTAAAAAAGACCAGGTACTCACATAGGTATTGGGATGTACAATTTTGCTATCCCATTTTCTTAGTTGTTTTATCTTGTTGATGAATATTGAGAGATGTTTCCTGGTGTTATGTTAATGGGTGAATTCTCCAGTATATATAAAGAGCAAATGAGTTAGGTTTTCAGTAGGCTTAAATAATGTGCTGTAGCAAGGTATTTGATCATCTGTAGATGCTGGTCATGATCTCATGAGTTTTGTTTAGAGCTGTACATAAAAAAAAAGACTTGTTGTGTTTCTTCAGTCTCATGACATCAGCTACAAAATTAATCAATATTTTTATATAACACAGTATCAAAGAAAGTATGATGTGGGAAAAGCATGATTCACAGCAATAAGTTAAAAAAATTTGGCTTGAGTGACCATCTTCTGAAGAACCACAGAATTTGTAAATTGTTGATGCCAAGCATTGGGATATCTGGTGGTGGTTCTGTGTAAACCAGGTTGCAGACTTGCTAGTAGGAATATTTAATATTATCATGAATATTTATTTCAATGGGTATGTATTTAAGGAATTGAATAAGAGATTGTGAAAGACCAGATGTGAGTAGGGGGTTATCAATAAGTGTTACAGCAAGCTTACTCTGAATTGTGGGGAATTGTCATAGGGTGGTAGCTACAAGGTTGACTGTTTTTTTGTGTTAAAGTTATGCATAATAATAGTGGTTGGCTGAGGCATTTATGGGCTATGGAAACTGTTTTTCTTCCTCACAGTAATTTGTTGCATAATGATGAAATGTTTGAGGTGAATAATTTAGTGAATTTGATACTGGAAAATAGTAGTTGATTTTTAGCATGAAAAGCTAATTTTTTGAATAAATTGACAGATAGGATTTGGAAAGGGGAATGATAATTTGCAGTGCATTTTCTTTGAGATTATTTTGAATGGTTTGCTGGTGTATAAACTCTAGGTAGCAGTTTTCTTTAAATTAAACCTAAGTTGTTACTTTGATATACATTTGTAGAATTTTTTGGAGTAAGGGGAACTGTTTTGATGAAGTAAGGATGCACTTCTGGATAATATTGATTTATATATCTTTTATTTTCTCTTGTGTTTGGGTTAATGGTGACTCTTGGAAGATTAATTGTGTGGGGATAATAGCAGATAAATTTCTACCACTGAGGGTAATATGTATTTCTCAATTTAGAAGTAAATTAGTAATTAGAAATAGGTATTGTTTGGGCTGTAGTACCCACAAGAATATCTATTATGGTTTTAATTTGGACTGAATTAAAGGCAGCTTAGTTGTCAGACTAGTTGTCTGGTGCCTATTTTTGTGCTCTTGAATAGTATCCAAGATTGTCTTGAATATTAGAGAAACTTGGTTGGCAGATGGGGCCTTCTTGCAAATTGGATTGTTAAAAAACTAAGGAATATATGTGGCTCAAGCTGATCCTTGACAACTTTCTCCAGGATCTTAATGCCTAATAGGCTTATGGAGATAGGCTGCAGGTTGGAGAAAGTCAATGTGGGTGTTGGTTTCTTGATAAAAGATAATCATGGCAATTGGATAGAAGCCTTTGACTTGATATGTTTATTCTTTGTGACAGATAACTGGTAATGTTATAGAGCTATTTGGTAGTAAATTGCATGAGATGCAGAAAAACAAATATTGTGATTGTGTTTCAGGGTGGCATCTTTTGTAAATAGCTGCTATTTTGTTAGCAAATTGATCTGTTTGAAATGGGTGGTGCATCTTGGGAAGTCCAAAGTATTCTGGGCTGGGTGTAAAATTATAGGTGTCAAGTTTTTTTTGAAAGTTTTGGTAAATGGGATGGATCATGTTATAGCCAGCATAATTAATCCCTTCAACCTGGAGTTCTATGAAAACCCTAATCTTGAAAGCATATTCCAGAACCCAGTGGAGGTATCCTTGATCCACACATGTTTCTTCCCCAGACAAATCCTTCTCTTTTTGGTGGCCAAATCTTTAAGTTTCGGGGTTGTTTGATAGTAGGTTTTTGTAAGGTTATGTATATATTGATGGTATGGTCTAGGAGCTTTAACATGACTAACCCTTTAAAGATATCATGGTCTAATACCAGTATTGGGTGGGGGATAATTTTCATGTTATGTGGCTGATGTTAAAAGAGAGTATATTCACAAAAACTTAGTGGTAATGACATAAGAAATTGGTGGTTTGAAAGTTGATGAGGTTCAGGATGATGGTTTGTACAGAATTAGATTAATTGGATGGTGCAATATTCATGAAAAAAACAAAAGTTGTTAAGGGTGGCATGTTTGGTGCTGCCTATTATTGGCAGTAAATTCTGACTTTTGAGATGGGTTGTAAATTCCCTGGCTGAGAGTGTTGATAGATGATATTGATTTGGGGTAAGGTGGGCAATTAATAGATATAAAGTTGCTGCTGTTAATTATCTGCTGATGATTATTTTATTTGTTTATTTTGCATCACCCCTCACAATCCTTTCTATTTTGTATCATTTTATTATATATATATATATAATACATATTTTGCGGGTTCATCTGTGTTAAAAACTTATAATATAAATATACTGATGTTTCGACTTGGTCACACAAGTCATCCACAGAGTTATAAAAGGTAGAACGACGGTTGTAGAGGTGCTACAATCACTGATTTGAATAAAACATTAAAATTCCACCAATAGCAAAAATGTTAAATTTAGGAATGTTTTTTAAAAAAATCTTTCCAAATAGGAGGAAGTTTGCAAGTATCATCTCGCTTATTGATACAATCTGGCCTTTTAAGTATCTCAATGGTTTCTCTAATTTTGCACTGGTAGAGATTATCACATCTGGATATGATCCTGGTACTAGAAAAATCAATTTTATGACCTGAATCTATAGTATGGAGTGAGAGTGCTGATGATGATGAGTGTTGTTTAACTGCATTAGCATGCACATCTCTCCTAACACTGATGTGATGATTACTCATACCTATGTAAGAAGCTTTACAATTTTTACATGAGATTTGATAGACACCATGAGATTCAAGAGGGATTGAATCCTTAGGCTTGGTCATTATATTGCTGATCTTTTGATGAGCAGAAAATGCTGTATCTATATTATAGCATTTTAATATATGTTCGATACTGTCTGTAGTTCTTTTTACATATGGAACACAAATTCTAATAGCTGATTTATCATCTTTTTGTTTCCTATTTTGTCTATTTAAAAGGCCAGATTGTATCAATAAGTGAGATGATACTTGCAAACTTCCTCCTATTTGGAAAGATTTTTTTTTAAAAAAACATTCCTAAATTTAACATTTTTGCTATTGGTGGAATTTTAATGTTTTATTCAAATCAGTGATTGTAGCACCTCTACAACCATCTTTCTACCTTTTATAACTCTGTAGATGACTTGTGCGACCAAGTCGAAATGTCAGTATATTTATATTAAAAGTTTTTAACACGGATGAACCCGCAAAATACGTATTTTATATATTTAACCTGTGCAAATCTTCGTTTTAACATATATATATATTAAGGCTAATTTTTTTGTATTCAGCCAATTTTACATTGACTTTAGATAAATGCATTCTTGTGTCAGACCAAGTTTTAATTATAACTGAGAGGAGAGAATAAATGCTACAGATGTTACACAAAGGATACCCCAGAATTGTACACATAAAGAACTAGTCTATTTATGTATCTGGTAACTGAACATGAATACTGACATTGAAGAAACTGTAAAGAAATGTCAGCACTGTTAAGAAACAATGAAGTTACCAGAAAAATTTTCTAAACCATAGCCTGAAGCTACAAAAGCATGGAAGATGGTCCATTGATCATGCAATAGCATTCCATGAATATATAATTCTTGTATGTATTGATTCATATTCCAAATAGACAGAATACAGGATGATAAAATATACTAAAGCAGATAATGTAATAAAAGTATTAAACAAACTTTTTACAACATACAGGCATTCTTAACTTAAAATTATGGACATTGTTTTTTGGATTTTGTTCAGTGCAATTAAAGGATTTTCTCACTCAGAAGAGGATATGGCATATTTTAACACCTCTATACCACTCCAAGTCAAATGATTAGCAAAAAAGGTTACTAAACATCTGAATAGAAAGAAGTATGTTGATATTCATGAAGCCCTAACAACAGCAATGTTTTATTAATCAATACTTCTCACTGAATTCAGTATCCAAGAAAACCCTGGCAGAATTATTAATAAAGCACTGTGTTAGAATGCATATTTCTGTATAGATTCCAGACAAAACTTTTAAAGGAAGGAAATAAAGTTTGAAAGTATCAAGTTCAATATAGGATACACTCTCTGAATAAAAGGCATATATAAGGAAAATGGATATTGGAAATTAGAATTAAGAAAATATGTGAAATTAAAATGAAAAGATAGATAATGGATAAGATTACAAGTTCAATTATTACTCATGTAGAAGATTCTCTAGAAAATAGTGAGAATATTAAAGCTGGTGTGTCTACTGATATCAGAATAGCCATAGAAGATAATTATTTGAGCCAAAAAATCACAATTTACCTGCTGAATTAAAAGGAGTTTGAAGAAGGAAGGCTTTTCTCTTAAAAATAAAGAAGATTTCTTCTCTAGAAAAGCTAGAGTACAAAGAAAACCTGCAAAACTAGAAGATTGCATGTGTAATTAAACTTATCTCTATTTCTAGAATGAAGAGGAGGTATTGCTGTATATTGACTACAAATGTGTAATAATATTTTAAAAAAATTACATGTGTGTGTATGTAAAATTAGTTAATATAAAAGACATTAAAAGTCACTCTAGAAATAATTAAAATGCATAACAAGTTAAATTATATAGCTTGGATATGCTAATTTGCATGAAAATGAAAATAAAATTGTTTTTCAAATGATATTTTCAAATAAAACAAACTATCTAAAATGTCAATGGAACATTAAAAATATGCCAGAAAGCAGTTCAGTAATAAGTGAAATGCAAGCAATAAAATGCTTGTGAACCCAGCAATCCAAGAATGGTGAAATATTTGGAGATTATTGTGGTGTAAAGCAATGAGGAAGAATTAACAGAGCAAAATAAAGTACAATATAAAAAATGCTACATTATAATTAATACTATAAAGAACTGTGCATGCATAATACTATTTGAATTTATGAAAGTCAATCAGCAAGTCACCAGATAAAAGGCTAACAAGCTCATAATATTATATATTTAGAGTAATAAAGTCAATGTTAAGTTAAACCTTTTTTGGGGTGTATTATTGCCAAAATAATTCAATGAGTGTACAACTAGTTTAGGTCAAATTTGGCCCCTGTACATCTCAATTTTTTTCCTTATATAGATGCAAGTATTGATGAACTTTCAATTATCATATTAAATTTATGCTCTTTTTTTAAACCATTATATTGTTCATGCTCATTTTCATTATGTTAGAAGCTTACATTAATTTTTCAGATTATAAGTTGACTGTGTGTATAATATATATATATATATATATATATATATATATATATATA